>JARYHS010014121.1:0-24993 GCA_031002005.1 Vandiemenella viatica | reverse complement strand
TACAATAGAGTTTATGAACACCTTAAAAATAATAATATTCTAACTAAATCACAATTTGGTTTTCAAAAGGGTCATTCAACAGAACAAGCTGTTTTTGCATTCACTGACAATATTTTAGAAGGAATAAATGATAAATTAATTCCAGTGGGAATTTTTTGTGATTTATCTAGGGCATTTGACTGTATAGATCATAAAATTCTGATACAGAAATTAAAGTATTATGGTATAGATGATATTGTTAATAAATGGCTTAGTTCTTACCTTCTAAATAGAAAACAAAAAGTGTCAATGAGAATTTTAAGGCTGCCTTAAGAGGTCCACTGTTTTCTGAGTGGAAATTAATCAGATGTGGAGTATACCTCAGGGTTCTATATTGGGGCCACTATTGTTTTTAATATATATAAATGATCCTGTGTTTCATCTAAAAACTCAAAATTTGTCCAATTTGCAGATGAAACAAAACATATGAATTAAAAATACTCCAGATTTATCTACAGAATATATTTCAAATTATGTCTTTGAACTTATTAATAAATGGTTTACAGCTAATGGCTTGTCTTCAAACTTTGATAAAACTCAGTATATACAATTCAGTACATAACACAGATTAACACCAGATATAGACATAAAATTTGGAGGCCAGTCCATTCAAGAGGCAGAGTGTGTGAAATTTCTAGGTTTGTATATTGATCATAATTTAAATTGGAAGGTACATGTTTCGGACATTCTAAAGTGATTGAGTGCAGCCACATTTGCAATTCGTACAATAGGCTATTTGACAGTAATCAAAATATATTACAAATTGTAGTCATTCGCGTAGATTAATGCTTAAGGAAGCTATTTTTGTTAAATTTGAAAAGAAAGATGGATTGTTTTTATTTAAAAAAGCGAGCTAAAAATCAAATTTTTCTTGCCTATTGTCACGTGACAGAAAACGCTCTGGGATTGGAGATTGTTTTAGCGATGTCACATGCCTGTAGGCGCTACGGCTGCGTATGGAGTGTTTCCCGCTGTCCAAGTTTTCAACTATTTGTTGTTGGTTATCTCTTGTTACTAATGAGAGTTTATGTTGAATATAAAATGAAGAACAATTTGTAGAAGCCTACAGCGTAAAAATACCGAAAATTATTTCTCGGACTATCTATAGAAACAACCACTGACTTTTATTCTACCGAGCTTGAGAATGTAATAACTTCAATTTGAGAATCATTTATATTTAAGCTGGAAGTTAGAGATTAATAGAAATCCTTCATGAGAATGACCAAAATTTTAAATTAAGTTAGTTGTTTTAGGAGATATTATGAGAAAAATGTGTGTAGCATAAGGTAAGCACTGGATGTTTCTTAACTGTAGTTTCTTATCTACAGATAAATAATTATAGATAAATTATAATTTCTTTCCAACGAAACTGAATTTATTGTTTATTTATTTACCGACCGCGTTCACTTCACCGCATGTATAGAATGTGACGTTTAAGTATTCACTATTGACGAGAAGATAAATAACTATGCCATGGTGTCCAGGTAGCTACATGGTTAAAGATTGCTATAAGAATTTGAAGATCCTATATTCGAGCCTTGATTAAGATAATATTTTTTTCGTGTGTACATTTTTTTGTTTCTGTTTGCCATTTGATGCTTTACAGAATCATGTTTTTACTAGAAAGAGTCATAAAACGTCATGCAAACGTTTGAAACATAAATTGCTGTCATACAAGAAAACTTTTATAAAAAGATAACCTGCTTTTAATTTTAAAACATACCAGAGATACATCATCATTGCAACAATACCCAAGTACTCGGCGGTGAATGATAGGATTTATTTTAACAATAACATTGCACACTAATCTCGCAACACTTCTGGAATGCTTTGAATACTTTTTGTTGGAATTTTTACATGACGATACAACTGTATGTTGTCTTTCTGACATAAATGCATCTATTTAGGCGGTATTTACTTTTAATGAGCAAGTAATTTTTTTTTTTTTTAAACTTTTTATTGGTGTGCAAGTAACGTCCAGTTTCAGTTTTGAAGTCTTTTTGGTTATGTCTCAAATGTTTATAATACTCTTGATATCCAAACATTTTTGTGAAACATTCGGAAAAAAATTAATGTTTTGGTGGATTTTAGAAAAAGAATATCTACCAACAGCAACTAATATCTAAAGAAAACGCTCACAAATAACAAAACACATTCCAAAGCGAGGATCGAACCTTAGAACCCTAACTTTACTGATACTTGCCTTAAACAGCGTACTACATTATCTCAAAAAAATTATGGTGCAAATTATATTTACAGTAAATGGTATGCGATTTAATCGCAATGTCATCTGGGTTTCTATGAGCAAGTTGCAGCGACTTTTTGTCCTATTTCAGCTAATGCGGGAACAATTACGTTTATTTGGAGAGTTTTCATTGTCGTGGTTGTAGATTGATGTGCTACACACTATTTATAAACCATATTCCCAACAATATGTACACAAATTCAGAGAAATAAACCAAACGTTACTTACGTATAGTGAGCGCCTGCTGGCACGTGATGTCACGAGTGTTGTTGGCCTGTGTCAGGCAGCAAAGGAGCGTTTTGGCGGGCTTTCAAATACTCTAAATTTTAACGTTAGATTTTACGTAATATAAAAACTTTAGTCAAAAAATAAATAGTACCCGGTAAATAACGTGTATCAATAAACTATTTAAAACCATTTTCAAAAAATAGCCAATTTCAGCTATAGGTGATCTTCGTATGAGGCAGCTAGTTTATTTTGCTTATTTTCACTCCTTATTGTCATATGGAATAATATTCTGGTTCAATTCTACCCATAGAGACCAAGTGTTCAGAGCCCAAAAGCGAGTAATAAGAGTTATGTGTGGGGTTAGCAATAGAACTTCATTAAGAGAGCTGTTCAAGAAGTTAGAGATTTCAATATTGGCGGTTGAGTATATATACACATTAATGTCCTTTGTAGTCACAAATTATACTTTGTTTGAAACAAATAGTAAAATACACAATTATGGCACAAGGATTACAAGTTACTGTCATTTGTTCAGGGAGGGGGGAGGGGGTTTCCGATATTCAGGGATGCATATCTTCAATAAGCTCCCAACACATATTAAATGTCTAGCAGATGATAAGAATAAATTCATGAAAAAATTGAAAGATTTTTTAAAACTACTCCTACTCTGCCAAATAATTTATTTTAAGGTATATACTACATAACGGCCAGTAGCTAGTGTAAATGTAGTTTACATAATTAATTTACCATGTATTCTATGACTGTACATCTCCTGGTGTATGTATTATTTTGTTATGGAATTGTTTAATGTACCATGTATGCTATGACTGTACATCTTCTGATGTATGCATTATTTTGTTATGGAATTATTTAATGCACCTTGAATGCTACGACTGTACATCTACTTGTGTATGTATTATTTTGTTATGCAATTGTTTATCTGTAAATTGACAACTTTCCACATCCCACAGGGCCAGTCTTTTATATTGGAATCAATTGAAACTGAATGTATTGCATTGTATTGTATTGTATTGTGAACAGTCCTCTTATCATATGTACAGAAATTGCAGCATATATGCCAGTTACATAATGCATCACTTCACAACTGTTGATAGCTATAGAGCAGAGCACAGTCTCTGTATACTGTAACTGGTTAGAGAGAATGCTAAAAAGGTTGGTAAGAAGAGCACACAATCAAGTTATAAAACAGCAAGGTTAGATGTAACACTTGAAACAACTAAGCAAGGAATTAATAATAGCGAGGTGGAAAGCCAAAGATGGGTTGTTGCCCACAGCTTCGTACCCGTGGACTTAGAATTTTATTGCTAGGATTTGATGTAGAAAGTTGTAAGTTACTTGAAAGATGTCCTGTAAAGCATGGAGTTGGAATAATATGAAAGGGAAGCTTTGTCATACCATTCTACAATTGAACCTGTCTAATGAGGAGAACCAATTTGCAACATAAACTTTTCTCGGGCTTCCAGCCACATATAAATGTCACAATTAACTCAGTTATACCTTTGGTTGAAAATGAGGGCAGAGATAGACACTCTCAAAACGTCCCATAATTGTCACATTTATTTATGGTAGGAACCCAGAGAAAAGTTTATTTATCTACCTCACCCTGAAAAGCTTTGTTTTTTACAATTTGCAACATGTTTAAAAATAGCAACAAACTAAGAGAAGTGGGTTAACTGTTGGAGACCTGCCACTGTTCCTCTGACAGATTTTTGAAATTGTGCCTGCACATGAAATTTTATGAACAGATCATACACAAACTGACTGGGAGAGAAACAAAGCTTCAGCGACCGATATAACATTACAGAGACTTTACACACACTGTCCATCTCTTTGTCACTGTTCGGTTAGTTTTCATGATTTTATGAAAAATATGTTATTTATCCTGAAAATATTATCAAATTTCATCAAGATTGGTTTAGCCATGAAAGCGTGACAGACAGAGAGACAGAGTTACTTTCACATTTATAATATTAGTGCAGATGTGATGATGGCTATAGGTTTACCACTGATTGATGCATTTAAAAAAAAATATGGCAATGGAAGCCAGGTCAATAGGATTTGATAAACTGAACCATGAAATAATGACTAATAAGGCAAAAACCATTGGGTTGGATGAAAAAGTGACTTGACAGTTAAAGGAATTTTTAACAATGTAGAAATCAGAGTAGGAAGTGTAGTATCAAAGGGGGGGAAGTGCCACAGGGTAGTGTATTTGTACCATTGCTATTCATTATTCTAATGAATAATTGTACTTGTGATTTAAGTCAAAAGTTAGGTTGTTCACTTACGACCTAATGTTATACAACAGGATTACAAGGGGAGAGGTCTGTGAACAGCTACAGGGGTATTAGGACAGAATATATAGTTGGGTAGGTTAACATGAATGAAGATAAATGCTGAAAAGAGTCAGCTAATTAGGTACACAAATAAAGAAAATATTTTTTGACGATTATAGAGTGGGGGATTAATTGCTTGTTGAGTCCTGTCAGGGGTCCGAGTAGTTGTTTAGCCCATTTGTGGACGTGTGAGTGGTGAAAATTAAGTGGAGTGACTAACGTTCGTGTTTTTTAGGCCTCGCTTAAGTCTTCTGTGAAGTTTCTTTATGTTGCGGGTGAACGGTTAGCGTTCTGGCCTCGCATTCGGGAGGACGACGGTTCGAATCCCCGTCCGGGCATCCAGATTTGGGTTTTACATGGTTTCCCCAAATCACTCCAGGCGAATGCCGGGATGCTTCGTTCAAAAGGCCATGGCCGAATTCCTTCCCGTTTCTTGTCCTCAGTTCCATCCCGCCTCTAATGACCTTAGTCGTCGACGAGGCGTAAAGCCATAGTAAAAAAAAAAAAAAAAAAAAAAAAAAAAAAAAAAAAAAAAAAAAAAAAAAAAAAAAATTCATGTTGCGGGCTACTATAATAGTTATTTATCAGGATATCCGGCACCACTCCGTTTTACTGCCGAAGAACAGAGGATAGAGAAGGCTAGGACTGGTTCAGCACTAGCTGATATAACTATCCTATTAGAATGATAAGACGGCTAACTTGTAGTGAGTCCGTTTAATGGACACTGAAAACTGTGCATGTACAGCCGATAATGTGTCCTGCAAAGACTACTCCGAATTCTAGGGTCTTGAAACCGAGCGTGGTGGTGTAACGGATAGCGTCCTGGCCTCGCATTCGGGAGGACGGCGGTTCGAATCCCCGTCCGGGCATCCAGATTTGGGTTTTCCATGGTTTCACAAATCACTCCAGGCAAATGCCGGGATGCTTCCTTGCAAAGGCCATGGCCGAATTCCTTCACATTCCTTGCCCCCATCCTTTCCCGTCTCTAAAGACCTCGCTGTTGAGAGACGTAAAGCAGTTAAAAATAAAATAAAAATAGGGTCTTGAAACTAAATTACTGCTTCCAATACTGATTGATGGATTGAATGACTGTGACGCAAAACATGGCAGCTTGGTTGGAAGGCATTAAAGCTAGGTGAGGCTACGAGAGTCGATACGATCTATTAGCTAACCCATATTGACTGGTTCAAGTCTACTCTAAATATAAGGGAGAGTAATGCTACTTTTGTTCTGAAGTGAACCTTTTTTTTGCATGATAGCTGGCCGGAATGAACCAGTCGAAGGTGACTTTGCTGTAAGCATTTTTATCAAACAACAAGCTATGCTGAATTGCGTCTGTCTTAACCGACCAGACCCGTTGCAAGTTAGATTCACAAAATACAGCAACTATTTCGAAAAAATACTAATTGCTCTTAATCAAACCCTTAGGTCCAAAACGACCTGCACAAACGTTTCCTCACCGCAAGACATTTCTCCGAAATGTCTGCGTAATAGTGCAAAGTGTCGGTTGGGTACAAGCTCCCATGTCGTCACTACTCAAAGTAAGCAAAACTAAATGCCTTTGGATGTATCCTTGCAGTTATATACAACATCGAAACCAATTAAAAATATCAAAACATTCTGTGAAATCCATTAAATTCAAATATTTATCGACTAATCAAAGATCAAACTGAAAAATAATTAATATTGAAATGAACCATTCTTGAGTTACATATCATGAAATAAAAGTAGATAGCTGTTACTACATGTTGGTGTTAGATCCAACTATAAATTCAGGCAGACCTTGTACTGATAAAAGTGAAAAACATTGTGTCCTTCATAAGGATTGCAATACCGCAGTGTTTTCAATCCCGCGCGATCGGCGCTAATGCCGCGCGGATCCCGCGGGATCCGTGCGGGATTGGTACAAACAGTTTTTTAACGCATATATTTAAAACATAGATACTTGAAATGTTAATAAATTAAATAATAATTAAATTAATAAATAATTTTTAATGTCAAGTCATAAAAATTAATAATTAACAATATTTTGATTGGTCAAATGACATTAAAACTTTTTAGCGTGTCTTAAGTATATTTCGAGGTTTTACATTTTTGTTTTTTAATCTAAAACAATTTTTAAATAAATAATAAAGATTGAAAATATTGAGTCTTATTATGTGCCTTACATCACATAAGTTTAAAAATATGTTTTGTTTAATAGCCAAGTTACCATAGTTTTTTTTTTTTTTTTTTAACATTCTAAATAAACTTTCCATATCACCGAGAAAAGCATTCCATTTCACAAAGTGAAGTGAATATACTCTGTAAAGTGTAGACTTGGCTCAAAACAAGATCTCATAACTTTTTGTCACTGCACAATCACAAGACTTGGCCTTTTTTTTTGCGTGATTCATTATTATATCTCCTGATTCCTTGATTGATATTACAGTTGATTCAATGTTATTAAAAGAAACTACTCACCAACAATTAATCTGTCAAGTATTTCAGATTTACTTATGTGGCGTAACGACGTTTTTAGAGTGGAAATTATTATTTTTTAGCAAGAAAGGAGACTTTCTCGGCGAATGATTGCAGTGAAGTCATCATAGGTTGTATCTCCGGATTTCATTGCAAACACACGAAATTACACACGTGAGGAAGACGGCAGAGGCAGCTGTCGAAGTATGTTGTTCCTACAACACAATTTGTCGATACACCCGTGAAAATTTCATTATAACTTTTTTTACCTTTAGTCGAAATAATAACAAGGAGAAGAGGGATTAATCGAAAGCCTGAGTGGCACATGTAAGCAGGCGGCTTTCGTCAAAGAAACGCATTCACGCAGCGGCCAAAACAATAATAAGTCAAAGGAAATACAATTTCCTTTCGATAGCTGTTAAATAAATAGGTACGCGATCGTTAAAATAACGATAACATTAGTTTCGTATCAACGAATAATTAAATTTTCATCCGCAAATTAGGAAATTATCACAATTACTTTATCTGCAAATACAGAAAATGGGAATAATGAAACCGTGAATAAAAAGCTGTAACCGTGTAGTTTAGATAACGTGTGCGACACTTAAAAAATAATTATATAGTTAGAAAATCGTTCTAAATACGCACCATAACTCAAATGACAGAAATGTGTAGGCGAAACAAACGTAAGTTTTGATGAATACGTAAAAGTGTATTTATTTACTTACGAATGACGAAGGTTGACAAAAACAAACGCTTGTTCACATGAGTCAAATGCCAACTGCAAGGGTACAGGCAAACAGTGCAAAACATCCGACAGAGACCGAGTGGGGCAGCGAGTCGCGCAGATTGACACGCGTTTCCGCCGGATTTTGCGGATTGCGGATCCGCTTAATTTTGTGCGGGATCCGCCAGACTGTCTAATGATGCGGGATCCCGCGGGATTGCGGGATCCCGCTTTGCTGGATTGCAATTCCTAGTCCTTCACTACTAAAGGCGGCTACAGACGTGCCAATTTCGGTCCCAATTTGCAGGGGCAATCAGCAGGACATTCATATGGGGCTTCTTTCCACACATCACAATTTAATTTTAGTTTACATTATGATCGCATGACTGCTACATGCAAGCTCTTAAAAGTGGCTCCTTTTATGTCAAAGCAACAGAAAATAGACATCGTTTTAACAATAACCTGTACTACAGTTTGTACAGAGAGAAAAAGAAGATATTCGGCGAAGAAATGTATTTTATTAAGAATAAAGTTGTCTTACATGATCATTTTGAGAAGCCTAGAGCCAGAAGATTTAGAAATTTTCTGGAAGTAGATTCTGAAAATTTTGCAGAGATACTCCACTTAGTGACACCTTATATATATAAATACCCTAAAGCGCGAAAGAATAAGTGCCAGAGAATGATTAGTCATTACTTTGTTATTTCTAACGGTGACTTCACGATTAATCGAAGAACTGAAAGGGCGTTTGCGTGCTGCCCAGAATCAGAGCAATACCCTGTTTTGCTGTAGTGCTGGAACAATACTATACTCCTCTCCGCGGGCAACAGAACAGGCACTGACTGCTTCTGGACAAGACTTCTTGTTAAGTATTACTCTTTAAGATTTCAAAAACGAGACTTGATGTGCTGAATCTTGTGTCTTGGACGGCTGCTTAGTACAAAGTGAGCTTTGCTATCGGAGTTTGCCAACCACGTCTGCTGGCTACCTGCGAACTAGGGTTCGAGAATGGGGTAGCCTACTTGACTATTTTTGGGAAAGTAGTCAGTATTGTAGCTGTGCGTATATTATAATCAAAAACAAATATTATTTCATGAAAAAAAACGAAAAAAAAAAAACTGAAAAAGGCACTGAGCGTGGTGAGTGAGCGGTTAATGCTATAGCCTCGCATACGGGAAGACTCCAGTACGAATCCCCGTCCGGGCATTCAGATTTGGGTTTTCCGTGGTTTCCCAAAATCACACCAGTCGAATGCCGGGATACTTCCTTCAAAAGGCCATGGCCCAATTCCTTCCCGTTACTTGTCCTCAGTCCCGTCCCGCATCTAATGACCTCGACGTCGACAATGTATTTGATTTAATTTCTATTTATTTCACTCACCATTGCGCAATCAAAAATACATTTTGCATAAAGCATTACAAAATAAATGTCCTTTACAAAGTTTTATCAAATTATTTTTCTTGAGGTCTTGTAATGGCAGGCATCCTAAATCTTCTGTATTGTTGCAGAATTTCTTCTGGATAATCTTCTGGAACCGTTGAGTCTTCTCCCTTCCTATAACGTAAATAGGTGTGCCATCTTCACTGGTACTTGCTTGTAGAATAGTACTATTCTACTGAAGGTTACATCGTCAGTGTTCCAAGGTATTCCAAGGTAATTATGTGCCAGCCATCGGACTGTCGGTTCATTACCTCCACGTGATGGTGAGAATACAGATATACAAAGTGTAGCCATAATGTTGTCTCGAAATAAACGCGACATATCTAGTCTTGAATCCCTATGTGATGCCGTCATGATAATAAGTGGCATTGATTGGTGCTATCTAGTTTTATGTCAGTTTACGTACAACACTTGTTAAGAGGTGCGTATTCCACAAGACGATCGTTCAAGATCAAGCAGCATGCAGACGTGTAGCGTGGAAAATTTTCACTGGTGTCAAATTCCATACAAATATTTATATGACCAGTCGTAACTGTCTCATTTTGTTTTGAACAGTCAATTACAGTAAGAGGTGCAGCTGCGACAAATTCTTCACGTTTTAGTAGCGGTGAACGATGATCTCGTTCATAGTATGACTGTTGGAATCTTGTATACTTATCGTACATCACTATAGCTCTATTTTTCTAGGTCTAAATTCTGTTCTTGTTAAGGTACGCTACATCATTTAGGAACACTATGACATTTGTGAAAATGCAGTGGTCAAAATCGGCCGCACTTGTTTCCACGTTGAATTTCCCGTTTGTTTGTAATCCTACAACCACGAATCGCGGTTTTTCCAGCTATGCTGATGTCTTTAAAGACCAAATTTGGGTCTTACTTATAGGAATTAATAGTTATCCCAACCGATCCCAACTTCTGAAATGAATCGGTAGAGGCTTCCGATTGTCTACAATCTTAAGCAATACTAGTTTTTCTAGGTCTAAATTCTGTTCTTGTTAAGGTACGCTACATCATTTAGGAACACTATGACATTTGTGAAAATGCAGTGGTCAAAATCGGCCGCACTTGTTTCCACGTTGAATTTCCCGTTTGTTTGTAATCCTACAACCACGAATCGCGGTTTTTCCAGCTATGCTGATGTCTTTAAAGACCAAATTTGGGTATTACTTATAGGAATTAATAGTTATCCCAACCGATCCCAACTTCTGAAATGAATCGGTAGAGGCTTCCGATTGTCTACAATCTTAAGCAATACTAGTTTGTCCCGTTCGGCACTTGCACAATAGGCATCACCCATGCAAGTTTACTGATGACGAATTTACTGTCTTGGGAATTTGGATTGACTTGTATGTACGATTTTGTATCGTCGCCAGGGGCATAGCTACTATGGGGCTAGGCGGTGCAGTGCACCGGGGCCCCTACGCTCAGGGGGCCCCTAAGCATACCTCTGGGGCCCCCAAGCGCGGTTGAGAGGGCCTACGAGGCTTCATGGGCAAACTGGCGACCTTTTTTTTTTAGCTCTACAGTCGTCTAAGGGGGCACAGGATAAATTTTTTGCACTGGGGACCCTTGTTGACCTAGCTACGCCACTGATCGTTGCTAGCACGAATCGGTACTAGTTCTTGTTTTACATTTGGAAGTACCCATTTAAAGCCTTCACAAAAACCCATAAGCATACTCAATGGTGTATATAATATAATATAGTATAATATATAATTCAATGTAATTTATAAAATTGCGATGGAGCGCACGCTCCGGTGGTAATCTCCCTACACACCCGTTTTTCTCCTTTCCTCTTCCCACCTACTTTTGCCATCTACAAATTTTTACTTTAAATTCTCTCAGTGTTTTTGGTAAATTACTCATCATTTCTCTCGGTAATTAATTCCAATCACTTACAATCTTTCCTACGAAAAAAAATTTTCCCACACCTTTATGCCTAAAATCAAGTGCTAGCTTGTGGTCATAGTAATCTTTACCCTTCCACGCACCTCTCTTAATTTTCCCACCAATACCTTTCCATGCTCTATCACCAATATATGCCTTGTACACTCCCATGACTCTCTTCACCTTCCTTCTACCCTCCAATGGATCCCACTCCAGCTGTTTTATCATTTTAGTTACCGATTGTTTTTTTGCGGTAATTTCCAAAGACAAATCTGGCAGCCCTTCTCTGCACTCCCTCCGACTCCTGTATTTGATACCCAAAATGTGGATCCCATACTACACCACCATATTCTAACAGTGTTCTGACCAAAGTTTTGTACTCAAATTCCCTTACTTCTGTAGTACATCCTTTCATTACTATTTCCAACAGGTGAAGGATTTTGAACCCTTTCAGTACTACCTGTCAAATGTGTACTGCCCAATTAAGTCTGCTATCAAATATTATGCCGAGGTATTTACATTTCGAGTCTTCAGTAAGCAGCTCCTAACCCACTTTATAATCATAGTCAACCTTTAGCTTTTTTATCTGTGTACCTAATAAGCTGGCTCTTCTTTGCCTTGCTACTTTTACTTACTTATGGCTTTTACGCCTCATCAACGTGGAGGTAATTAGATTTTTTTTTTTTTTTTTTTTTTACTTATTGCTTTATGCCTTGTCGACGGCTAAGGTCATTAGAGGCGGGATGGGACTGGGGACAAGGAACGGGAAGGAATTGGGCCATGGCCTTTTTGAAGGAAGCTTCCCGACATTCGCCTGGAGTGATTTGGGGAAAACATGGAAAAACCAATTCTGGCTGCCCGGACGGAGATTTGAACCGCCGTCTTCCCGAATGCGAGGCTCTTCTTTGCATTTATCTTCGTCCCATGTTGACTCACAAGCTAAATATCCTATTTAGATCACCCTGCAGCTGTTTACAGTCTTCTGCCGTTTTGATATTTTTATATAAACTAATGTCATCTGCAAACAATCTAACATCTGACAGTAAACCATTAACACAATCATTCATTAGAATAACTAATAGCAGTGGTCTCAATACACTACGCTAAAGAACTCCCATGTTTACTCCTACTTCTTTTGATACTGCATTTCCTACCCTATCAAGGTAACGATTTCCAAGATCTCGTGGACCCCATCCTCCGTTGTGAAACACCTCATTTTGTTGAGGGTCACCTGAAATAAGCATCTTATTTGTGATTGAGTTACCGACGTTTCTATTTCGGTCAATTTCAACTCCATTAAGTTCTAACCGAATTTCCTCAAATAGAAACGCGAATGTATTGGATGTGAGAAGTGAATTGGTAGCTCATGATCCATCTGATTTGACAAGCCTTCCTTCAGTATGCAAGTAATTTTCGCTCGGCTGTATATAGGTTTCTTGATTCTGAATAAGTATCCAACTCATCATTCTTATTAAATGTTCTTGGCGTATGCGGTTGACGACTCGAAAACTGCTTGCGCGTCATCAAATTCCACACTGGAAGTTATATCAAGATACTCATCCATTTTTTACGGTATAGCCTAACGACTGTAGGAAGAGAATGTTAGTAGGTGTTAACCGTTTCACTGTAGGTTGTAAGGAAACACAATCTCCTCCCATTTACAAATATTATTGGTGAATATTTTCTTTTCGTTTCTTTTAAATTCCATTTCTTGGTATAATATTTTGCGTTTATTCGAGTTTGATGAAAAGTATTGTATTTAGGATATAGAAGGCAGTGTGTAAGTGAATTATCTTTGAACAGTAAACTGTGAGTGTAGAGGGAGTATCTTTGTGAGGGAGTCTGGAAAGAAAAGATGGCGAGCACAGGCAAATGAGTGGGCTCTCGTTCGTATTGTTGTGAAGAGTGGCCTATGGCTTTGCGTAAAAATTAGTAGAAGAGACTATCGAAGTTGTTGGACAGAGATATTGCAATGTTATAAAAGTGAAATTTAATGTTCAATATATCAAGTTGTGAAAGAGAGTTTAATTAACGAAGAGTGAAACAAACATGTGAGGCTTTAATTTTTATTTTTTCTTGATGATGTGCATCGAGAAACGCACGGCTTTCTTCCAGGTTAGCAAATTATAGGTGGCATTCTATGATGAAATGAGAGGAGTAGCAGAAGCAGTACAAATTGGTACGTTATATGTGGCTCTTATGACGAAGACAAAGGAGGAGATGGTTAGTAAACATTATTTGGTTCACAACTGACAACTGTTTGAGTTTCTCGCTTCTTATTATAAAGAGCTCCTATTGTTTATAAGTAGTCTCAGAATAATGGTTTCTCCTCTGAAATCTACTAAATTACCGTCCTGGCCAACTCTAATGTGAATGTTATTGAGTGTTTTCGCCGTGATGGGGAGATGGATAACATTAGCAGCTACTTCTACAATCTTTTCCCAGTGCGATACTGTTGGAGAAAAACTCGAGAAGTGTATGCCCAAGCTTATCGTTGACATAATTTCCTGTACATATGCTGCACTCAATACATATTGCAATAACTTTGAATATCTGCACAGCACAGTATGAGGTTTGAAAACCCAGCATTAGATAAGTTTCGAAAATTCGAGCAGTAATCCAGTTGACGTTGGTTTAGTGAGTCTGTTTCCACGAGGGATAGTATATCACACTTAAGTGATTTGCTGTCTACTCTAATGACTAGCTTCTTGCTATTAGTGTACTGAGCTAAATAACTCGCCAGATAACGTAAGATCCGGTGAGTATATTAACTGCCCCATTTATCGAGTAATGAAATTTACAATCTGGGTAGCCAACGTTCGGAACTGAGTTGTAAATTTCAAAATTTACTAACCTGATTGTGTACTCGCCTTGGCTCAAATCTATGGTTGAAAAATTATTCACAACTCAAGACTGAACTGTTTCTGGGCAAGCAGATTCTCCTAGACATATCTCACTGCGACTAAGTTCGTGCAAGACAGATGTCATACATTTTGATTCAGGAACTATAAGCCCAAATACATGTGTACCAAACTTCTGGTGCCGTTGCACATTGTATAGTGTACTGTAGCTTGCAAACTACCTCTGCAATTCCAACGATGGAGATAAGTCATAAAAACTGTCGTAATATTTTACTACTCCATCCCTGTACCTGATGTACCCAACCAGTTTGTTCCAGCATTTTCAGCTTTGTCGTAGTTCACGAGTCCACATTTACGTCAGCGAATTTTTTTGAAGTAATGCATCGCGCATGAAGGTATCACGAAAACGCTTTACAAGTTTCCGTATATCCGCATCCGTCAGTGGCTGCGCCGACTTTTGTTTTTGTAATTCCGATCCATACAAACCTTTGCCTGTCATTGCGGTTGTTCCCATGGTTTTACTGTGCTGTTTCTGTTTGGCCAACAACCTTTTTGCTTCTTTAGTTGTCTTAACAGATCTACTATGGGTGAGACTCATCCTGCGAGAGCTCCGGCAGCCGACAATCAAGCAAACATAGGTATTAAAGGAAAGATACCGCCCCTCTTCTTTTAAAGCCCGCACCCAACTTAAGCTTACATCATATAGCTGTGTTAAATAGTAACACAACAGGGCGTTCACCAAACTTTACATTTTTGGCTTTTTTTCTGTTTGAAGCCTTTTCTGCGAGTATACGATGGACATTACGTCTATGAGGACCCTGATCTAGTTTCTACCACTTTTCCAGCTAAGATTTTGAAGGAATTAAAATTGATAGCAGTTACAATGGTTGTAATTATTACGTCAACGGACATGTTCCAAGATTTCACAAACGTGCTAGATACAGGTCTAAATCATTATGATATTCCTATTGAGAGTGACAACCTTTCAACAATCAAACTGAAAAGGGTTGATGTAATACTGAATTGACCATAAAGTCCCAGTTATCCGTGTGAAACGACGTGATAAACTTAGTCTTCTCCCAACAATTATAGATTGTCAAGCCCAACAACATATAAAAGTGTATATAACTATCAGATATAAAACAGTACAGTAAACTCCCACAAACTCCATTCAGTGTATAAACAAGGATACCTCAACAACAATTAAACGTGGCATCATTAAGGCCGGAAAAATAATGCGAAGAAAGTTACAGGAAGTGAAGACGTGTCAGATCGACTCTGAATAATTTTTCAAGGATTCATTAAGATCTATGACTGATACTACAGAAAAAGTTTTCCTACGCCACCGACATCAGCAGCAGTAGCAGTGCTTGTTCAAAGATTTCCTGAAGTCACTACGCCAAAGTGAGCGAGTTTATGATTCAGTATATGGCGTCCGCAATAATAATGATTCCCTGATGATTGGAAACTCACCTGAGACTATTAACGAAGATGCTATTGTAATCGACGGCAATGAATATGAAAGAACAGAAGGATTAATTGAAGTGTTATTTTTTAAAAAATTGAGAATATATACTACCAAGGATTTGAGAAGATATTTTGAAGTACAGTATTCTGCAACACAACTTGACCATCAATCGGATTCTGGGTTCCTCTCCATGAAGAAATACGTGTGTTGGGACCATGTAAATGAACTCGTTGAAATATTGACAGCGTCGACATCAGCGGGACATACAGCGCACTCCAACGAAACTTTATCATTGATCGAAGAACTTTGTGAAAGAGACATTATTTTGTAACATTGATAAAATTGTAGCTGATCTCCATAGACCAGTGCGACGGAATTTATCATGACTAGGTGTAACAATCAAAGGACAATGTTTGGCCACATAACATTGTTCAAATAATGCTGTACTCTCGTAAAAATAGCGGCTACAAGTATTTATTAAAGGTTATTGGTACATGTAGAAAGTTTCATGGGCTCTACTGTTGAAGAGACGCTATGAAGAGAATAGTAAGGGGTGAACGTTAACTTCAGAATTTACATGGTGACAACGGATAGGAATTTTAGAATTCAAAGTTTAAGACGCTCTTTAATAGCCAATGTATTAAACACCACTTAATATATACACATCTAATGCATCAGTAGTTGAATAACTCAACAGTACCATCGAGAACGCATTGTGGCAGGAATTCAGCAGACGCACTTAACAGCGGAGGGTTAACTAATTCCTTAATTAATCTCCAATTAAAATTGC
The DNA here is from genome assembly GCA_031002005.1 of Vandiemenella viatica. Classification (NCBI taxonomy): domain Eukaryota; kingdom Metazoa; phylum Arthropoda; class Insecta; order Orthoptera; family Morabidae; genus Vandiemenella; species Vandiemenella viatica. The sequence goes on along the minus strand of JARYHS010014121.1, from coordinate 8,491 downwards.
AAGTGGCACAGTACCATCAAGATGAAACCGTCCGAGGTTAAAGACAACTTGCCACTTTCAACAGTATATAGTCATATTAAGAATACTACACCATCAAAATTCAAAGTTGGTGACCATGTCAGAATCAGTAGATATAAGTAAATTTTGAGAAAGGCTATTTATATACCGACATATCAACTGAAGTGTTCACCATCACTAAAGCGAAATTAACAAAGTTTGTAACTTATTTACTTAAATATTATAGAGTTAAAAATATTTTACAGGCAAGAATGACAACCAACAAGAATTAAAAGTACATTTTTAGTTGAAAAAGTGACAAAGAGCAGGAAAAATATTATCTTGGCAAATTGGTTCCGTTTAGATAAATCACATAACACTTAGTTTCATATTTCAAAAAAAAACTTAAAAAATGTATATTTTTTGTCTTAACTTTTAAAATTAACATGGTCTTTTTCCCCTTTATATAGAGAAAATGGGATAAAACGGTTTGGGAGAGACTATATTAGCCTTTTCCAACCAAATGTCAACCTCTCCTTCACGTGATGCACCCTGTTTCCACGGACTAGGCTCTGGCGACTGAAAGATTCCCCCTATAAGGAATCACCCACTGCTTGCCAACGGCCTCCGACGGGAGGGTGGAAGAGCGGGGAGTGGTCCAGGGCACCCTCTTGCTCTTGGGGTTGCAAACTGCACCTAAAGGCGGATGAATCAAAAATGATCAACGGCATGGGGATGCAGAAGGCAACGGGAAACCACTGGATTAAAGACCCAAGGGTATCTCGAGGACATGTAATCTTCTGAAATTACATATATCATGATGGCTTCTTCCTGGGTAAAATATTCCGGAGGTAAAATAGTCCCCCAATCGGATTTCCGGGTGGGGACTACTCAGGGAGGAGTCATCAGAATAGATATAAACATTCTGCGAGTCGGAGCATGGAATGTTAGAAGTCCGAATAGGGCAGGTAGGTTAGAAAACTTAAAAAAGGGAGATGGAACGACTTAAGTTAGATGTTGTTGGGATTAGTGAGTTTAAATGGAAGGATGCACAGGTTTTCTTGTCTGGGGAACACAGGATAATTGGCACACAAGCTGTCAATGGAGTCACTGGTGTAGGATTTGTAATGAATAAGAGATTAGGGAAACGTGTGAGTTATTATGAACAGTTTAGTGACAGGATTATTTTGATGAGGTTAGAAACTATGCCCGCCCCAACCACGTTAGTACAAGTGGGGATGACGAAGAAATAGAGAAAATATACGCTGAAATTGAAGAATTAATCCAGTATGTGAAGGGGGAGGAAAATCTAATAATCATGGGTATTGGAATACAATAGTGAGAGAAGGAAAAGAGGGCAATACTGTAGGATGTTTTGGTCTAGGAGAAAGAAATGAGCAAGGAAGCAGGTTATTAGAATTTTGTGAAAGATTTAAGCTTGTCGTGGCAAACACACTGTTTAAGAACCATGCAAGAAGGATATACAACTGAAAACGTTCGGGTTATACAGGCTGATATCAGCTAGATTATATCATGGTCAAACAGAGATTCAGGAATCAAGTTCGAGAGTGTAAAGCGTACCCAAGACCAGACATAGACTCTGACCATAATTTGATAGTAATGAAGTGCAGGCTGAAATTCAAGCGGATAAGGAAGCAATGTAAGCAGATCAGACTGGATGTGAATAAACTGAAACAATCTAGCATGAGAGAAAAATTTGCAGAAATGGTAGACTTAGGTCTAAGAAGTAACTGTGAAAGGAGCTCAACCGTGGACGAATGGAATACATTAAAGACCGAAATAATGAAAGCTGATAAAAAACATTAGGCATAAAGGAACAAGCTGCCCGAAAAGCTTGGATCACAGAAGAAATTTTGTGCTGATGGATCAGAGGAAAAGGCACAAAATTTCCCCGGATGAAGGAGGAAGAGAGCAATACAGGTAATATAGAAATCAAATAAACGGGAAATGCAAAAAAAAAAAGGCTACAAGAAAACTGTGAAGTAGTTGAATAGGAAATGGTCAAAGATAAAGCAGATGTTGCATATAGGAAGATCAAACAGAATTTTTGGTGAAATGATGAAATTAGGGGGTTGCATTCGGGAGGACGCCGGTTCGAATCCCCGTCCGGGCATTCCATGGTTTCCACAAATTACTCCAGGCAAATGCCTGGATGCTTCCTTCAAAAGACCATGGCCGAATTCCTTCCCGTTACTTGTACCCAATCCCATCACGCCTCTAATGACCTCGACGTCGACGAGGCGTAAAACCATAAGTAAAAAAAAAAAAAGGTATAAACATTAAAGCTACCGATCGGAAACCTCTTTTAAGCTCAGAAGATAGCGCTAACTGATGGAAGGAGTACATTGAGAATCTATACGATGGGGACGACTTGAACAATAGCGTAATGGAAAAGGAAGGCTATGTTGACAATGATGACTTAGGAGATCCTTTTTTAAGGTCAGAATTTAATAGAGCTCTGAATGACTTGAAAGTTCCCTGCAGAACTTCTTAAATCCCTAGGTGAAGAAGGAATCGAAAGATTATTCAAGCTGATATCAAAAAGTTATGAAACAGGAAACATTCCAAATGATTTTAATAAAAATATCAGCTTCACACTTCCAAAGAAAGCACAAGCTGAAAAATGTGAGAATTATTGCACTATTAGTCTAACATCACATGCTTCAAAATTATTGGTCAGAATAATATACTGAAGAATGGAAAGGGTAGTAGAAGAGATAGTAGGTGAATATCAGTTTCGGGTTAGGAAAAATCAAGTTTCAGCAGCGAAAATTCACCTTATCAAGAAATTTCAGCAATAGGGAATGTCAACGAGGAATTTCTAAAAGGATGCTCTTCATGTCATTCTCCTTTTATAATTCAACAGCCCCCCACATCCTCCAACCCGCCAGTTGCGATAAGTAGGATTAGGCGCAAGCATCATAAGGTTGGGTCTCTTCTACATAGTAAGATTTAGAGCTGTCCACCAGTAGATTAAGTAGGAATCCATATAGTTAGGTCCCCAAATCTGTACGTACAACCCCCGAATAGGATAAGAATGTAGGTTAGGACCCATGGTAGTATTAAAACAAAAAATTCCTCCCTTAAATTGAATTGAAATTATGACAAAATGCAAGAAACAAAAGTTAGGTTAAAAAGTTAGAGCAATAATATAAAGTCAACCCCATAAACCATATTCGACATTAGTAATAAATAGGTAATTGTTTCGTGGCACTAAAGACGGCAATGCAGCTCTGTATACTGCGACATGTTACACTCGCTAGCTATCTCGAGGCATACACAGTCGGTGACGTGTCTTCGCAGTAGCGAATTCGATCTTCAGTTCACCTGATGAAGACAGCGGAGGGAACTGTCGAAACGTTGTGTATGGCAGAAGAACTTATCCGGCAGATTTTTTTTTTTTTTTTTTTTTTATCCGCGCCCCAGTTTCAGTATATCCTCTGATTTCGTGGAGGTCATTCACTGATATTCGCATCTGCATTCTCATCCGCAGAGACGGCTTCGGTTATAACTCCAGCAATTATTGGTGAGAATTCATTCTTGTTAAAACATGCATAAACATATACACTGAATTGTCAAAAGTCATGGGATAGGAAAATGCAAATACGCAGATGTTGGTAGCACCGCGAAAGAAACGTCTAAACGCAGCGTGTAGTGTCGGGGCTTTCATTTGTATGGAAATTGTTTTGTGACATGATTATGGCCGCACGTCATAATTTAACATACTTAGAGCACAGAATGATTCGCATGATGCATTCCATTTCGGATATTTTTCCTGAACTCAACATTTATCGATCCATATTGTCTGGCTGACCACGTCTATCCAATGGCAGAGACCAGACAGACAAACAAAACTGCGTCAAAAAACGGCAACAAATGTGGGTCGTACGACAGACGTGTCCATACGGAGGGTGCAACGAAATTTGGCATTGATGGGATATGGCAGCAAAAGACCGACGCGAAAGCCTTTTCCATCAAAACGCCATCAACTGGATCGCCTCTGCTGAGCTCGTGATCATATCATTCCAATTAAACTGCAATTAATTCTCGTCGTGGAACCATTATCACGTTAGCAAACATTTCACAAGAAACTCACCCGTCCAATTGACAGCGCTATCAACAACCATACTTATTTATTCTCTTTTGAAACGATGCGTCCGTCACTTACACATGGATGAGGCGTAAGGGTTTGGGAGAGACTATATTCGCCTTTTCCAACCAAATGTTAACCTCTCCTTCACGTGGTGCACCCTGTATGCACGGACGAGGCTCTGGCGACTGAAAGATTCCCCGTATAAGGAGTCACCCACTGCTTGTCAACGTCCTCCGAAAGGAGGGCGGAAGAGTGGGGAGTAGTCCAGGACAACCTCTTGTCCTTGGGGTTGCAAACGGCCCCTAAAGGCGGATGAATCAGAAATGATCAACGCCATGGGGATGCAAAAGGCAACGGGAAACCACTGCATTAAAGACCAAAACGGTATCCTGAGGACATGTAATCCTCTCAAGATGGAGGATTGCATCAAACCAGTGGAAAGACACGACAGCAAATAAAGAAAAAAAATATGTATAATGGTATGTCAGTGTATGTTTCTTTTAATTGCTTTTTACGACTTAATAAAAGGATAGAAGGAAATATTTCCACGTGAATTCATGAGATCATAGTTATTAGATATTCAGATTTATTTTTTCGTATTGACAGGAAGTAACAAAATCTATAATTACGATGTACGAGTAATGGTAAGTGCCGCTAGGAAACATACTTGAGAGAGAATCCAAAGTGTATACCTACAATATTGTAAATTTAGAGCCAAACACGTGAGAGCGGATGCCGTTTGTTTATACTCCGGTCATAAAGAGTTATTACCGTTCCAAGTTTTAGATAAGGAAATCTGAAACTTAAAGATCTTTCTGCAAGTACTGTAATAGATAACCACTGGTACATATTGCATACTATGACGGAATACATTCACTCACAAACTATGGTATTGCATCTCTCTCGGAAAAATGAGTTTGGCCACAATGGATTGTTACAACCACACAGTCAACATGTAATGTACGAGTGTTTTTATAGTCAGTTTTTTTTTAAGGGGATATGGATATAGTAAAACATATATGCATACAAACATTTCTGATGTCCTACGTTTAGCACATTAATTACGATATATACTGTTCCTGCTATGAGATTACAAAATGCTTAGAAAAAATGGTCGCCTTGGAATGAATACACAAATATTCACTGATAAATTGTATGGGATCCATTTGCCGTTTGTCGTATGTTAATAATTTTTGTAGTTTTATGAAGTATTTGAAATGATGTACGAACAATGGTAAGTGCCGCTAGGAAACAGTCTAGAGGGAAAACCCAAAAAAGTATTTGATATTTTGAATTTATTAAGACGCTTAACATTGGGTATTTAATACTCAGATACGAGGGATCACGAGTAAAATGCAGTGCATTGAAAGTATAGCGACTGGGTTTCACAGTATGTTAAGGTTATCCACGTCACTGGTGTTACTGGAGACCTCAAGAATCACTACACAATGGGCGAGGTGTAAGATATCGTTCAAGGCTCTATACATTATTCATGTCCACTCGCCTTCTCTAAAGAACGGCGAGGTCATGGAAAAATACCACCGTTAAGAATGAAGTGCAGAATCATGTCATTAAGTGAGGGAACTAAGGACCTGATGGACCTTTACGACTATTTATTAGACACCATTTTGTTTAACAACTGTTAAAGCTATTTTATTTTTGGACCATGCTATCAGAGGAAGTCGTAAAGACTTACTCTTGTTCCTGCTTCAAAATATATCCTAATATATTATCAACTAGCTGTTGCCCGCGTGGACTATTAGTATACAGGTAGAGCTTCGCAATTAGTGATGCAACGGAAGTGTCATCACGGAAACAGAAACGAAAACAGATGTCAGAAGTATATTTTAGCGGAAAACGAAATAGAAGCAGATGCGAAAGCGTAAATACTACAAAGGGAAAGTACAATTTTTATCAATTATTATTTTTTACTAAATTAATATTTAGAACTAGCTCGTACCCGCGACTTCATACGGGTGGATTAAGAATTTTTTTGCTAGAATTGAATATAGAAAGTTGTTGGTAACGAAGGATTGGTTTCAAACAACACCGAGTCAGCATAATCTGATAGGAAAGCTAACACTATATCATTCTACCGTCGAACCTGTCTCTTGAAGAGAATCAATTCCAACATATTTCTATCACCATTCGATAAGGTCTCAAAATTTCGTGACTAAAACTGTTAATCATACTGGAAAAAATGTCCTGTGCCCTTCATACAGATTTTCTTGTCAAATTACATCAATATCGATATAGCCATTTAGTCGTCAAAACGTAACAAAAAGACAGAGACTTACTTCCGTATTTATAGTATTATTACTGCGGTTCACGCACACACACTGACTGCAAACAACCCCTGAGGAATCAATATAACGTAAAAAAGTGCACATCTGCAGCATTGCAAGACTACCTACGATTTGCGTCGCATTGCACCCCTAACTTTGTAATATGTACAGTTTAACATTCAATCCGAATAACCGACGGCCCAGGCGTGACTCTTACGATCAAAAACAATTTTTAAAAATCATAGCCTCCACGGAGATCTGAACCGGAGACCAAGACCCAAACATTAGTAAGCAAGCGCTTTAGACACTGAGCAACATGACCGCTACACGGAAAAACAGTAGAGAGACCCTCCATATCCAACGCGTCTGTCTATCGCCGTTCAGTAATGTTTCGAAATTATGAGACAACATGTATTATTTATACCGATAATTTTTCAACCAAATGTAGACAGTACTTTTCTCCTTCTTTCAAAGGATAAGTGTGCAACGTTTCATCTAGATCAGATGAAAACTGTGGATTTGTATGAAGAACAAACAAACCAACAAACATACATACATACATCTTTATACATATAGATTACTGCATGTCACAAACACAATGACAGCGAATCACCCCTGAGGGATCAATATAACGTAAAAAAGTGTTCACCTACAGCATTTCAAGACTACCTACGGTTTGCCTCGCATTGCACCCCCAACTTTGTGATATCTACAGTTTAACATTCAATCCGATTAACCTACGGCCCAGGCGTGACTCTTACGATCAAAAACAATTTTTAAAAATTTTAACCTTCACGGAGATTTGAACAGGAGACCACGACCCAAACATTTGTAAGCAAGCGCTTTAACTATAGAGCAGCCTAAGAACAAACAAACCAACAAACAAACATACATACAAATAAACAAATATACATACATTCATCTTTATATATATAGATTAAGTAGCTGTTAGTTACATTTTTATTAAAAGTAGTTTGGTCGGTTTTACATCCTGAAATCTGTCCTGCTGTTCTTTAGAGATAACACAAACTCCGCTAAATAACTGTTCACTGGCTACGCTGCTGGGAAGCTGATAAATACCGATGAACTATTGTCAAAAGATGATGGTATTTGTATGCATTTGATTTTCACCACATGTGGAGATCCTCGTGTAGAGGTAATCGTTTATCATTTTGTTCTGCCGCAGGTATGATTGTAACTCGAAAAGTAGATTGTCACTATCGTCAGTTGTAGCTAAACCTTGCTGGTTTTCATTCATATTTAACATGGATTACAACATTTGTAATGAAGATGATGTAGGTTGGACTTCATTCTCAATTTGAGTCCATCCCCTTTTAGGGGAAGGTATGCAATCGTCAGCTGGAGTGGAGTTTGTTGTATCTCTGGATTCTCTGTTTCTACGGATCATCCATCATATCTAGGAATTTAAACTGAACTTACTCCGTAGTGATGATGGTGAGAAATAAGATTTATATCGCGGGTCTAAACACGTCACACTTGTCAACTTGTCGTCTTTGATCAGTTCTCCAAAACATGCACTTGCGTTCAATTCATCGCGTTATATTCTTGTCAAATTTTCGAATTGTTCTGAAGTATTAGGTTTCTTCTCTTCTTGTTGTCATGTGATCATAAGAATTTGAATCAAGAGTATGATTAACGTCATACTCAGTTTAGAACTTCTCAAGTTACTAATAATTTCTTCAAATGGTTTTATTAATTCCACAAATTTTTGATTATTCATCCTGTCAGGGGAGATCAGTGCGATTGCATTTGAGCTTAGACAAGGGAATCCTCGAGTTTCAAAAACCTTTCCATCATGTACAATGTAGAGCTCAATATGAAACTAAAACAAATTAAAATAATAATTACTGATAATGTACCTTTCCATTAGTGAATGAATTTTTAGAATCGGTCTAGGAGTTCTAGAGATTTTCCCCTACAAACACACAAAATTACAAACAAAATTTATCCCTTTAGTTTATAATATTAATTACTAATCTACTTGGATCACAGACCACATTCCTAATAATGAAACGATTATACTGGATGACTTAGATAGATAATGATTGATTATTAACTTTAACATTTACCTTGT
>JARYHS010014118.1:0-18086 GCA_031002005.1 Vandiemenella viatica | reverse complement strand
CATTACTCACACCTGCTCGGGAATATCATCTCCGATCACCTGGCAGGTAAAAAGTACCACCTGTCTTCTCAAAAAAGTTTTATATTATTCTGAGCAAATCTCAGCACGCCTTAAATATATTTTTTCGATATTTATGAAACACAATTTTGAAAGAAAATAATTTTTTAAAAAGTTAATAGTTCGGCTATGCTCCCATTCCCATCAGCATGGTCTCCGAATTTGTACTTGGATATTACAAAAGAAGTGTTATACAATTTTTTATGATGCCTCAAATATCTACCCAAATTTTTTTACCAGCTATCCTACTATATGACTCAGCAAAGACTGAATGACTACATGGTAGTGCGCCTAAACTGAGAAATAACTAATTAGTATCTCCTGCTAGTAAAAACTATGTTATACACTTAATAATAAAATAATGGTTTAATTTTTATGTTTTTATTATTATGATAAGTATCCGTTCTTTATTGTTCAATCTAGCATGTTATACCCGTCTTTTCTTCCTTACCCTCCGCATGTCTGTATTCATTACTAGCTATACCCGCAATTTCAATCATGATGCCGATCCTTACAGAAGCAAATCAAATGCAATAATAAAATTCTGAGTTCCATTAGGAGAACAAAAATGTTTAATTATCTTTTCTCTATTATTAGACTATAAATTAGAAACTCTGTACGTTTATTACTTAAACACGTCATAAACGCTGAACCAATTTTAATGAGAATAAGTTTTTGGTTTAGATAGAATTTAGAAAATGCAAAATCTTTCTGCCTTACTCTGCCTGCTGTTCGCTTATAACTGAATTTTCACGATTGTGTAAGACTAAGCCGGTGGCCGGGATTTCATTCATGTTTGTCAACAATTTTGAAGATCTTTGCAAAGAACATTAAATATTTTCAGGATAAAAAGTAGCCTACGTTACTACCTGTCAAATCAGTAACACTCCAGTGAATCTTCCGTCAAAATAGATTCATGTAGGTAGCTTTTTTTTATTTTTTTTTACCAGTCATCAAATGAGTCTGAGCAACCACGAGGTTTTCCAAAGTCCGGCGCCCCTGCGTCTCATCGATGTAAAGAGATCAGACGGAGCTAAGTCAGGTGAGTAAGCCGCATGCATCAGAATCTCCCAACTAAGCGCCTCAATCATTTCCTTGACTGATTTTGCTGTATGTGATGGTAGTTGTCATGAAGCAAAATCACTGCGATGACTTTTCTGGTATTCTTGTCATTTTTCCCGCAATGCTTGATTAAATTGATCATTTTCTGTCGATAATGTTCAGTATTAACAGTTTCACCAGGTTTCAGTAGGTCGTAATAAATCAGATCACTTTGATCCCATCAAACACAGAACATTGTATTTTTTCTCATAGCGATTTGACCTTGAAGTTGATGGTTGACCTGGAGTTACCCATGGATCTTTTACGCTTAGGGTTCTCGAAATATATCCACTTTCCTCACCTCTCGATGGAGGCAAGTAGCATTTTACAAGTGATTTCTCGTTTTTCTTGCTGTCTTTCACTCAGTTCCCATCTTCTGGATCTTTCACATCACTTTTAAACATATTGAGACAGGTTCCCGTGTCGCATTTAATTGATATGCGAGGTGGTGTAACGTTTGAGCATCATCCTCATCCAACAATGCTTGCAACTTGCTGTCTTTAAACTTCATTGGATCTTCGTTTCTCACGTTAAAATCACCACTTTGGAATTTTTTAAACCACTTAAAACACTGTGATTTTCCGAGAGTACGCTCACCGTATACGATGCGATTCTGATTTAATTAATGAAGTGGACTGTAAATATAATAAGGAGAGTAGATGTCTTACACCGGAGTGAGCCAGAACCCCGGACCAAAACACCCCATGTATTCCTTATGGGAGCGGGAGTGAGCCCAGGACCACCCACGTCGCGCAGGTGTTCGCCAGTCGCGCGCCCGGCCGCGCAGGCGGAAGCCATTAGTCATGTCAACACCTGTCAACAAGGCCATTAATTATCGCTCCCCTTGCAGCCGACCGCCGCGCACAGCTGCGCCACACCCGGAAGCCATTAATTATCGCTCCCCTTGCAGCCGGCCGCCGCGCACAGCTGCGCCACACCCGGAAGCCATTAATTATCGCTCCCCTTGCAGCCGGCCGCCGCACACAGCTGCGCCACATTTATCATCCGGGGACGCACTGCGTTCTCACGCTATCAAAGGCTCCCGCGCCGCCGCGCACAGCTGCGCCACACCCGGAAGCCATTAATTATCGCTCCCCTTGCAGCCGGCCGCCGCGCACAGCTGCGCCACACCCGGAAGCCATTAATTATCGCTCCCCTTGCAGCCGGCCACCGCGCACAGCTGCGCCACATTTATCATCGGGGGACGCACTGCGTTCTCACGCTATCAAAGGCTCCCGCGCCGCCGCGCACAGCTGCGCCACACCCGGAAGCCATTAATTATCGGAGGGCGCCGTTTTCCCACGCACTGCGTTCTCACGCCAAGGCTCCAGACTCGTGTATAAATAGGGCAGAGACCCCCCTTCAGCCATCCAGTCTTCTCTGAGCGGCCGAGCTGAACACTTCGATCATCACAATGTCTTCTGAGGATCTTAGCTTATTCGCCGATATTGGTAAGTAAATTATTGTTATTTAACTTGTTTTTCTGACTGTTTTAAATTCTTTCACATATACTGATGAGTTTTTTTTCTCTCTGCTTCAGACTTTGATGAAATTCTCGCTGAGGATGATTTCGGTAATGATAATATTTTTTTAAAGTAACTAGATTTATGAAAAAATGTATAGTGCTGAAGCAGTAGTCTATATTATTAATTTATTTGTTCGCAGGTGATTTGGATATTTCCTGCAGTGACCTTTTTTATTTCAGTACGTATTTATCTATAGATTATTTTTTTCCCATGTCTTTATAACTATTGCTAATACATTATTTTTTTTCTTTTTTCAGATGAACCATCACGCCCAGAGAAGCGTAAGGGCAATTCTGAAGAATTAAGTAGCCCAAAAAGAGCTTGTGATTGCTCACAATGGAGCATTGACGTGGATGTGCCGCAGAGCATGCCGCCAACTCCACCACCACCGCAACCACCAGCACACTGGAATATCGGTAAGTCCAGTACATCAGTAATTTACCTATATTATTTTATGCTTACAAAATTATGTTTTTCATGATACTAAAATATTTTTCTTCTTTTTTTATGTTTCAGAGGGGGCGGTCGGACGCCCGGCCAACGAGGCAGTTCCGCCACCAATATGGCGACCATGGGAGACATCGGAACCTAGCCGACCGCCCGCCACAGCAGCAGCCGGGCCCCCAGCCGCCATCCGCCGACCCATCGCCGGGACCCAGCCACTTCAACAGACCCATCGCCGGGGCCCAGCCGAAAGTATGCCAGCCCATCGCCCGGCTCCAGCCGTCAGTACGCCGGTCCATCGCCCGGCTCCAGCCGGCAGTCCGCCGACCGCTCCAGCCGGCAGTATGCCGCCCATCGCCCGGCTCCAGCCGCCAGTATGCCAGTCCATCGCCGGGGCCCAGCCGGCAGTATGCCAGTCCATCGCCGGGGCCAAGTCGGCAGTATGCCGGTGCAGGGGCAGCCTTATGCAGTCATGATCATGCAGCAACGATGGTGAGTCAGCAGCATCGCGCTTAGTCCTTGAAGACAGGCATTAGTGCATTTAAAAATAGAATTTATTCCGGGACAATTTCAAATTCTCAAAATTTCATAGATCCAATGAATTTCATTGATGCTTGCTTTAAACTTGTTGCCGGTAAAGTTCGCGAAATTGTGGATAATCGGTCCTCCCCATCTGTAAAGGTGCAGGTTGGACTGATTAACACATATAAAATACAGAAGGAAATGATTTTGGAAACCGCCCGTATGTGCTTTTTAACTAAAATGCGTGAAGTCACAACCAGCACTTGCCTGTCGGATTGGTATGAAAAATATGTGAAGTCGGAGCTCAGAGTAAAATTGTGTGAGTTTCAAGAAAGGACAAGTGGCAAAACTCTCGATAGAATAGAATCCCTCGACATTAGTATTTCTCATTTTCAACCTTTCTATCGTGGGTCTTCCTATGTTGCTCTGCCACTTGATATCTGTAGAAAGAAGGCCGTCATCAATGTTGAAAACAAGAATGACGAGTACTGCTTTCTATGGACACTTCTTGCAGCTCAAGTAAAGGCGCCTAAAAAACATGCGTACCTAGTCAGTAATTATATGGAAGCCTTCACTCTAACCACCGTTCGATTTTTCAGGTATTGAGTTTCCGGTAAAACTCTCTGACATTTCTAAATTTGAGAGGCAAAATCCAGACTATTCTGTAAATGTTTTCGGTCTGGATGAAGTTAAAGGTAAACATGTAGTTTCCGGGGCCCTCCATCACACTGCAGACAAACGCGTTCACCACATAAACATGTTGTTGATTACCGACGGCAGTGGGAAAAAATTCCATTACTGTTGGATTCACAACTTGTCGGCGTTAGTCAGATCTTCTTTAAGTACATATACACGTGCTATTTTTATTTGTGACAGATGTCTGCAACATTTTGGACGCAAAGATCTCCTGGACCGCCACGAGATTGACTGTGCAAGGGTTGATCCTGTAAGAGTGGATTTACCCGGCGACGACGATAAAACTTTAAAGTTTAAGGATTTTGTGCACCAAGAGCGTGTACCCGTCGTCGTTTACGCGGACTTTGAAAGTTTATTGCTACCTTATGATTCTTGCAGTCCCCCACCCAACGCCTCTCACACTACTTTAGTCCAGAAACATGTCCCTTTCGCTGCCGCATACCAGGTCGTTTGTCCACTCGTACCTAGTCTGTCGCGTTTCAACTCCTTCAGGGGAAAAAATCCTGAAAAATGGCTTGTTGATGAACTCGTCAAACTTGCCAAGAAAGTTGATAAAATTTACAAGAGGTGCATTCCTCTTGTAATGACAGACGAGCAAGAAGCAAAGTTTGCTGATGCTACGGTATGCCACATCTGCAAGAAAGACATTGAACCGGGGACCTGTCAAGGTCCGCGATCATTGTCATATCACGGGTGAATTTAGGGGGGCTGCACATAATGATTGCAATTTGCAGTATAAGACTAAAAAGTACATACCCATTTTCTTTCACAATCTTTCTGGGTATGATGCTCATTTCATTGTAATGGCATTATCAAAACTCGATTCCGAAGGAATGGACGTGCTTCCCATCAACACAGAACGTTATATTTCTTTTTCGAAAAAGATTGAATTCACTTCAATCACGTTAAGGTTTCTGGACTCATACCGGTTCATGCAGCTCCCATTAGATAAACTGGTTGGAACCCTTGAGGACGACGACATGGACATTACTAGTGCTCATTTCACCGACCCCGAGAAGTTCCAATTAGTTAAACGGAAAGGTGTCTTCCCTTACGAATACATGGATTCGTGGGATAAGCTCACCGAGGCCACGCTTCCTCCAAAATCAAAATTCTACAGTTCGTTGTCGGAGTCACACATTTCTGATGAAGATTACGAACACGCGACAAAGGTGTGGCGGACCTTCCAGATCAAGACTTTGGGCGAATATGCAAGTCTGTACATGGACACAGATGTGCGGTTACTTGCAGATCTGTTTGAGAAATTTAGGAGTGTATGTTTGGGGAAGTACACCCTGGACCCCGCCCACTATTTCACATCCCCAGGCCTTTCGTGGCAGGCTATGTTAAGGAGCACGCGTGTCGAACTGGACCTTCTGACGGATATCGACATGCTGCTCTTTTTCGAACGAGGTATTCGCGGAGGTATTTGCCAGTGCGTCCACAGGTATGCGAAGGCAAATAACCGGTACATGCCGGAGTACAACCGCGAGGCGTCTGAAGATTTTATAATGTACTTCGACGTAAACAATCTTTACGGCTGGGCCATGTCGGAGTATCTACCCTCTGGTGGGTTTCAATGGCTTTCGGCTAAAGAGATTGCTAGCATAGATTTCATGAGCGTTGCAGCTGACTCACCTAGGGGGTTCGTATTGGAGGTAGACCTTACGATTCCTCAGGATAAACACGACGTTTTAGCAGACCTGCCGCCATGTCCAGACCACAAAGCCCCAGAAGGTTCTACCCTCCCCAAGCTGATGACCACACTGGAGAACAAGGTACGGTATGTTCTCCATTACCGAGTCCTCCAGCAATGTGTAGGCTTGGGGCTGCAGGTGACCGAAATACACCGGGTAATATCTTTCAATCAGTCACCGTGGTTGAAAGAATACATATCTCTCAATACGCGTTCTCGCCGTGACGCCAAAACAGATTTCGAGAGAGATTTTTACAAACTGATGAACAATTCAATTTTCGGCAAGACTATGGAGAACATTCGAAAACACCGCGACGTGAAATTGTGTACAGGTTGGGTGGGCCGCCGCGGTGCCCGCAAACACATAGCTTCACCACACTTTAAACAAGTAACAGTTTTCAACGAGGACTTTGTGGCCGTGGAGATGGCGAAAGCTAGGATAGTTTTTAATAAACCTGTGTATGTCGGAATGTGCATTCTTGACCTGTCTAAATTGAGGATGTACAGATTTCATTATGAATTTGCCATTCCTCAGTTTAGAAGCCCTAAATTGCTATATATGGATACAGACAGCTTCATCTACTTGGTGCGGAACTGCGATCCATATGAAGTGATGCGACGCAACAGGGAGGAGTTCGACACGTCTGGTTATAGCACCGGCAACCGTTATGGGATAGAGTCCCACAATGAAAAGGTTGTCGGCTGTTATGAAGGACGAAGCGAATGGTACCCTGATTGCGGAGTTTGCGGGGTTAAGGGCAAAAATGTATGCATTCCGGCTCGAGACAGACCAGACCTCTAGACGGGCTAAAGGTTTGGCTGGCTCAGTCACTAGAAAGCTGCAGATGGAGGATTACATAAATTGCCTCCATGGTGAAACACCCAGGTGCCATCTGCAGCAAAGGATCACATCAACCCTTCATGTTGTAAATACTGTGCAAATATCCAAACTGGGTCTGTCTAGAACGGACGATAAGCGGTATATTTTCCCCGACGGGATAGAGACCCTCCCGTGGGGGCACAAGTCTGTAAATAATGTGTGAATGTTTTGTAAATATACCGTTTATCCGTGTTTCTAGTTTGTAAATATGTATCAATTTTGTAAATATGGAGATAGGTTAGGACTCTGTAAAATCTCAGTTTATCAATGTTGGAAATATGTAGATAAGTTAGGACTCTGTAAAATATCAGTTTATCAAGTTAGGATGCTGCATAAAAATCTTGGCTGCTGGGGGAGTGCTGCCGAATTGCTGAGCTACATGCTCATTTGCATTATATTAACGTAATCGGAAAAAAACATTGTAAAATAGACTAAGTGTACGGAAGAAATGCTGTACGTAGATTGTAAGGTTGCTGAGCTGTATGCTCTAATAAAATCTTTTTCATTGGCTGCTGGGGGAGGATGCTGCTGAATTGCTGAGCCGTATGCTCATTTGCATTATATTAACGTAATCGGAGAAAAAAAAAAATATTTGTAAAATAGGCTAAGTGTACATAGATTGTAAGTTTGCTGAGCTGTATGCTCATTTGCATTATATTAACGTAATTGAAGAAAAAAAAATGTAAAAATAGGCTAAGTGTACATAGATTGTAAGTTTGCTGAGCTGTATGCTCATTTGCATTATATTAACGTAATTGAAGGAAGAAAAAAAAACACAATTGTTAGAAAAATAAGTTTATTTATTAAGAAAAATGAATTTTTTACATTTTAAATAAATCTTTTTTATGAATCCACGTGTTATGTGATTTATCAAAACCCAACCACTTCACCAAGATCATATTTTTCCTTCTCTTTATCACTCGTTCAACCAAAAATGTACTTGTAAGTTTTGTTAGTTGTAATTCTTGCTGGTAAAATGCTCCTGCAATATCTTTACCTTGATAGTCTTTAAGTAAATAAGTTACAGGATTTGTTAATTTCACTTTACTGATGGTAAACACTTCAGTTGACCAGTTGGGCAAGTAGCCTTTCTCAAACTTTTCTTTAAATCTACTGATTCTGACATGGTCACCAACTTTGAATTTTGCTGGAGTAGTCATCTTAATATGGCTGTATACTGTTGAAAGAAGTGAATTGTCTTTAACATCACACGGTTTCATCTTGATGGTGCTGTGCCACTTGTTATTGTAATTGTTCATTAATTGAGGAAGAAGTTCAATCCACCGATGTGAACCACGTCTGCTGAATTCTTGCCACATTGCATTCTTGATAGTTCTATTGAGTCGCTCAACTATTGATGCTTTAAGATGAGTATATGTTGAGTAGTGATTAATACCATAACTTGTCATGAGCGATTTAAACTTTGAATTATAAAACTCTTTTCCGTTGTCAGTCTGTAAATTTTTAGGAACACGATCACCATTAAGTATTTTCTTCATAGCGTCGACAACCACACTAGCCGTTTTGTTCTTGAGGGGTAGAGCCCATGCAAACTTTGAATAAGTATCAATCACCATCAAGATATACTTGTAGCCACTGTTTTTACGAGAATACGGGATCATTTCTACAATATCAGCTTGCCATAAGGTCGTCAAGACCTTTGATTATTACCCGGCGTCTTGGGAAATTCCTTCTAGCCGGTCTATGGAGTTCAGCTACAATTTGATCCATGTTACACGATAATGTCTCTCTCACGAAGTTCTTCAATCACCGACAAAATTTCGTTGGAGTGTGCAGTGTGTCCTGCTGATGTTGATGCGGTAAGTAATTTCAATCTTTCAACGAGCTCATTCGGATCGTCCCAATACACATATTCCTTCATGGGAAGAAGACCAGAACCCGACTGATTGTCAAGTTTAGAGATTATGTTTTTATACTTAGTGGTTGTATTTTTCAAAACTTCTCCAGATGGAATAAATTTCACTCTGTGTGCATTCGTGGTGTCTAGTATTTCATAATAACTTTTCAAGTCCATGTTGGTAAATTTTTTGGGGTTTTTTAAGAACAACAGTTCCATTAAGCCTTGAGTTCTTTCATATTCATTTCCATCAATCTGTATAACATCTCCATCTATAATCATTAGGAGTATTTCCAATCATTAGCGAATCATTTTTCTTCCGGACACCGTACACCGAATCATAATCTCTTTCACTTCGATTGAGTGACTTCAAGAAATCTTTGATCATACCTGGAGGTTGCTGCTGCTGCTGCTGCTGCTGATGTCGCGGAGGTAAGAAAACATTTTCTATTGTATCCGTCACAGGTCTTAAAGAATCTTTG
The DNA here is from genome assembly GCA_031002005.1 of Vandiemenella viatica. Taxonomy (NCBI): domain Eukaryota; kingdom Metazoa; phylum Arthropoda; class Insecta; order Orthoptera; family Morabidae; genus Vandiemenella; species Vandiemenella viatica. The sequence continues at coordinate 8,824 of JARYHS010014118.1, read as the reverse complement.
AAAAATTTCTCAGAGTCGATTTGGCCAGTTTTCAATTCGAGTAACTTGCGTCGAATAGCATTTCGGGCCTTTATGATGCCGCGTTTAGTTGTTGTCGTATCCATGTTTAAGCATCGAATGAAGCTTATGAGAGTTTATTGTACTATTTTATACTTGATAGTTAATGTTGCTGTAAATGGTTTGTGGGGTTGAGCATTTGGGAGAAAAATAAGATGATCGCCTTGCTTCACAAAGTTTATCCTTGCAGTTTTAATCCAATTCACTATTACATCAACCCTGCCCGGTTTGGCTACTGAGAGGATTACACCATTGACGGGAATTTCGTAATAGTTAAGACCTGTCTCTAGAATGTATGCACGATCTTCAATCAAATCTGTTACCGCAATAGTTATAACCATGGTAACTACTGTCGATTGTAATTCCTTCAGAAGCATTGCTGCATCGCTAGTTGCCTTGTCAATGTATTTTTTGGATGCAACATCATCGTCGTCGATGGGGTCAGCTACATGTTTGAGTATTCTACCTTGGCAATCCAAATTACCGTCCTTTGTAAGAAGTATGTTTTGAGGTGGGTACACCAAAACTCTCCTGCTCTGTATCGTCGAAGTTCTCCCAAACTTGTCCATGGCTGCAATGATGATAGTACCTAGTGTGCTTGTCTATTTATTTAAAAACGAATCAAACCCGTTGCGGTACCGTCCATGATACATATCACAGTCTTTGTCAATAACTGCAAATCCATGCTTGCTCGCATTCCAACAAGTACCACATAAGTTCTTAAACTCGCTGAACGGCATATCTGTGTTCACGTGGTCATTATAAATGTGTTTGAGATTCATGTCGTCCTGTTTAAAGAGTACAATCAAGTTGGCGTTGTCTCTCACCAGCTGTTTAGGTATACGGCTATATGTCTGACACAAGTAGAAAGAGTCTACTGACCTATGTCTCCCCATACAAAAGTAATCTCGTATATTATTCTGCTTCTCACACGAGACATCGTCAAACACAAACACTGAATTTGGTAGCGCTTCACTAGGTGGAGGCACATTCTGATTATCGCTAAATGTTAAATACTTAATTTCTTTAATGGGTTTCAGTATTTCACCTAGCAACTGGTACTTTGGCTGGTACAACGATTTTGAAAACACATATACATTTTCAAATCTAAGCCCATTTGGGTGTTCCAGCAGGGACAGCACAAGATTGGTTTTACCACAGTTTGACGGTCCACAAACTATCGCTCTCACTGTCTCGGGGAACAGAGGTCCGTTCTTCTTCCGCTTGGTGCCGGCAACATCTGCATTACTCACGGGTAATGTTGCTTGCTGCTTGACGAATCGCATTTTGACAAGGTTTCTTTGCTGCACGGGGTATATATAGACGCGCGAATACGTAAAATCATTCAGTCGATAACAATGCCTCCTACGAAGAAGAAGAAGAAGGGTCCGTGGCTTCTTAAACAAGCTCGTCGACAAAATGCCATTTGAGGCACACATTCCAACTTACCAGTTCTGTGGACCCGGGACGAAACTTGAAAAACGTCTAAAACTCGGCCAGACGGGGATCAATCCATTAGATGCAGCATGCAGGGAGCATGACATTGCGTATGCACAGGGTGCCGACAGACGTAATGCAGACCGCATACTCGCAGAGAAGGCTTCAGTCAGAATGAAAGCCAAAGATGCAAAGTTCGGTGAACGGGCGGCCGCGTTACTAGTTAACGGCGCTATGCGTGCCAAGCTAAAGTTGGGTGCAGGGATTAAAAAGAAAAAGAAGACGAAGAAGGGTGGAATCCTCCCCTTAATCCCTATTTTTGCCGGATTGTCGGCTGCCGGAGCTCTTGCCGGTGGAGCCTCAGCCATCGCCAGAGCCGTCAAAGCTGCTAAAGAAGCAAAAAAGCAGTTGAGTGAACAGAAACGACACAATGAAACCATGGAGGCAATTGCAATGAGGGGTAAAGGTCTGTATTTAAAGCCATACCGGAAAGATGGATCTGGATTGAAAAAAAAAAGTCCGACCAGGCGTTGACCGATGACGATATACGTAGACATGTAAGGCGTTTGCGTATACCTCATTTTCGTGGTGTCTTCATGCGCGATGCATTACCTCAAAAAATTAGTGAACGTGAATGTGGAATTGTGAACTTGGACAGTGCTGAAAATGCTGGGACGCACTGGGTTGCGTACATCAAGTACAAGGATGGTGTAGTGAAATATTTCGATAGTTTTGGTGACTTACCTCCGCCATTGGAATTGCAGCGATACTTTGCAGGTAACAGAATACAGTACAATGTGCAACGACACCAGGAATTTGGTACGCACATATGTGGACATTTATGTTTAAAATTCCTGCATCAGAATGCATAACATCAGTCTTGCATGAACCTTAGTCGGGGTAACACATGTCTGTGACACTCTGCTTGTCCGGTAACAGTTCAGTCTTGAGCTGTGATTACTTCCCACCGATAGATTTGAGTCAAGGCGAGTATACGATCGGCTTAGTAGATTTTCAAACATACAACTCGATTCCGAACATTGACAAGTCAAATTGCAAATTTCATTACTCGAAGAATAAAGTGATAGATATTCCTACAGGATCGTATGATATTGACGACTTGGCCAGTTATTTGGCTCGGCTTACAAATAACGAGAAACTGGTTATTAAAGCAAACAACAATTCAGCTCAAGTGTGAGATACAAACACCTGTGGAAATAGATTTCACGAAACCAAACTCAATTGGCTCACTGCTTGGATTTTCTAAACGTGTGTTAAAACCGGGATTTCATACCTCAGACTACACTGTGCAGATCTTCAAAGTTAACGCGATAAGGATAGAGTGCAGCATATGTACGGGAAATTACGTCAACGATAAGCTGGGACATACACTACACGAGTTTTTTCCAACAGTACCGCCAGGGTACAAGATTGTAGAAGTACCTGCAAACGTCATCTATCTTCCCATCACGGTGAAAACGCTCAACAACATTCACATTAGAGTTGTCGATCAGGACGGCAATTTAGTGGATTTCAGAGGAGAAACTATTACTCTGAGACTACATATAAAGAATGGGCGCTCGTTATAAGAAGAGGCGGACTCAAACAATTGTCAGTAGTGAACCGACAGTGAAACGGGTAACACCAACAGTGAAACGGTTAACTCCTGCTAACGTGCTCTTCCTACAGTCGTTAGGCTATACAGTTAAAAATCATGGATGAAGTGCTTGATATAACTTCCAGTGTGGAATTTGATGAGTCGGTGACGCGTAAACAGTTTTTGAGTCACCAACCACATACGCCCACAACATTTAATAATAATGATGAAATTCGGATACCTATTCAGAACCAGGATACATATACGCTGCCAGGGGAAAGTTTCTTGCATATTGAAGGAAGATTTCTCAAGTCAGATGGAACTGGGGCTACAAATTCAATTGTTACATCCAATGCGTTTGCGTTCCTATTTGAGGAAATTCGGTTAGAAATTAATGGAGTTGAAATAGACCGAAATAGAAATGTAGGTGTCACAAGCACAATAAAGACTCTTATTTCTGCTGGTCCTCAACAAATTGGTCTGTTGGAGAACTCAGGATGGGGGCAACGCGATCTTGGAAATGGTTACTTTGATGTATGTATTCCGCTGAGTATGCTCTTGGGTTTTTGTGAAGACTTTAAAAGGATACTTGCAAATGTAAAACAAGAACTAATACTTATTCGATCTAGGGACGATACAAATTCATATGTACAAGCCAATCCAAACCCCCAGAAAAGTAAATTCGCCATCAGTAAACTAGCATGGGTGGTGCCTCATTTACAAGTAAGTGAGAGAGAAAAACTGGCGTTGCTTAAGATTGTGGACAGTGGGAAGCCACTTAGAATTAATTTCCGAAGCTGGGATTTGTTGGAGTACCCGCTACTTCCTATAAGCAAAACTCAAATTTGGTCTTTGAAAACATCAACACAGCTGGAGAAACCTAGGTTCGTTGTTCTGGGATTTCAAACAAACAGGAAACGAAATGAAGCATTAAGTGCGGCTTTATTTGACCACTGCAATCTTGCCAACGTCAAAGTGTTTCTAAATGATGTGGCGTACCCCTACGAGAACATGAATTTGGACTTTACGAAAAATCGAACCACAGTATTGTACGATATGTATGCAAGATTCCAACAAACTTACTACGAACGGGAGCATCCTTCACCGCTACTAAACCGTGAAGATTTTGTCGCTACTGCTCCTATCGCCGTAATCGACTGTTCACATCAAAATGAGTCGGTAAAAACGGGACCTGTAGATATTCGTATGGAGTTTGATAGCACTGACAATTTTCCAGCCTACACCGCCGCATACTGTCTAATCCTTCACGACCGTGTTGTGGAATACGTACCGCTAACAAGTGTTGTGCGTAAGCTCGCATAAAACCAGATAGCGCCCATCATTGCCACCCAGTATCATGCCGACCATCTTCCTGGACGCTCAAGGATTCAAGACGAGAGAAGGAGTGTTTATCTTCAAAGAAGTTGCCGTCTGTGTAGTGCAATCAGACAACATTATCGCCACACATTGCATCTCTGTAAATTCACCATCACGTGGAGGTAATGAGCCAACAGTCAAATGGCTGACAAATAATTACCATGGAATACCTTGGACTGCTGCTGGTATAACCTTTAGCAAACTATGTACTATTCTACATGCAATCACAAATGAAGATGACTCCATTATTTACGTTAAAGGACGGGAGAAGGCTCGTTGGTTTCAGAAGATTATTCGCAAGAAAGTCTGCTACAATATAGAAGATTTAGGATGCCCGCCTCTACATGAACTCAAGAAAAATAATTTGATAAAACTTTGTAAAGGACATTTATTTTGTAACGCTATATGCGCTGTTGAAAATGTATTTTTAATTGCCCAATGGTGGGTGAAATAAAAAATAAGAAATAAAATAAAAATGTGTTATTTATTTAAACACTTTAGTTAATAAGGTCCACAAACATCATATCCAGGTTCATAATTCTTAATTACAATATTATTTACATCATCAGATACTAACAAATTTTTATATGCAATAAGTTCAAGTCTTAATTGCGCATAATCCAATGATGAACTGGGTGTCACTTGCGCTACACGAACATTAGTTAATGTGCATGTCAATCAGTTTTTGCACTGTAGCCATATTGAAGTCTCGTAGCACTTTATTAGCTAGAATGTCCACAAATTCTGTATAATATCGCGCCACCAAGTAGCCCCACTTCTGCTTGACGGTCAAGGCGTTGGTCACGGCCGGCTGCGCGTCGACGAAGTTCCTCCAAGTAGACTGGCCGAAGAAGACACCGCTGGCAGGATCGTCATTGAGGTGGAAACAAACAGTCTTCACCCCGGCAATCGTTCGGCAGGAGACGGTGTGCTCACCAAGCGGGATGCTGTCGGTGCCGGCGTTGAATAACTCGGACACTACGTCCAATTCCTGGATCAGGACGTTCCATTCGTAGTATGTTAAAACAATTTTATTGTGCCCCACTTTTTCCAGAACAACAAGCAGGTTCAAACTCGTGTTTGGACGATAACCCTATCGTCAAACGTTTCGTATCACCAGCGTTGAGTTGGTAGACAGAGGAGAACAACATCACTAGACGAGGCATGGCTGCAAACTGTCGCCGGGTCGGCCGGGAAGGGCGGAAAACGGGTCTAGACTAATTAACATAACCAGTCTGCAGCACACGTGCACGGCGGCCGGCTGCGAGGGGAGCGATAATTAATGGCTTCCAGCTGCGCGTGGCGGCGCGGGAGCCTTTGATAGCGTGGGAAGCGCTTGGCGTGATAACGCAGTGCGTCCCCGGGCGCAGCTGTGCGCGGCGGCGAGGGGGCCTTTGATAGCGTGGGAAGCGCTTTGCGTCCCCGATAATTAATGGCTTCCAGCTGCGCGCGGCAGCCGGCTGCAAGGGGAGCGATAATTAATGGCCTTGTTGACAGGTGTTGACATGACTAATGGCTTCCGCCTGCGAGGCCTGGCGAACACCTGCGCGACGTGGGTGGTCTGGCGGCACGTGCGCGGCGGGGGGAGGGGAGGGGGAAAAAAACTGGCAACGGACAGACATAAGACATCTACTCACGCATTACATTCTTAATTGGTCCTCTTAACTCAGCTAAGGTTTCTAAATCGCTGCGAAACCCCTTCCTTCTTGAGCGTGCGTGTATCCACCTTTGTTTTTAGAGTAATCTTTTGACTTGGCATGTGTACCACGGTGGATCATCCTCCCCATTTATTGTCCGCTTCGGTACATGTATATCAATACCTCCCTGACTATTCGTATAAATCGATGCCACATCTGTTCAACGGTATCCTTTGTTGCCTTGAAGTTATGGTAATTATTCCTCAGGTAGGTTCTAAAACACTCCTATGAGGCCTTACCGAATCTTTATACAATCCGCACTTTTCTCCTTTTTCGCTTGGTCATTCGGTTGATGGTCGCAATTACCACTTTGTGATCGCTTATTCCTGTGGTCACTGAAATGTCGGTGAATAATTCTGGCCTGTTGGTAACCAGCAGATCTAAAATATTTTCGCTACCGTTATGACACCGCGTAGGTTCATTAACTAGCTGCTCCAGATGATTATCTGACAACAAATCGAGAATTACTTCAGAAGCTGCCTTATCCCTGCTACCTGTAATGTAAACGTAATTACGCTAGTCAATATAAGGCAGATTGAAGTCACCTCCTAGAATCAGAGCATGATCCTGAAAACGGGTACCTATACTGTTTACATTAATTCTTAACTTCTCGGCGATAGCTATGTCGGAATCGGGTGGACGGTGGGAGGCGCCTATGATAACTTTTGACCCAGCAACTTTGAGTATAATCCATATGATTTCACAGATCGTACCGACGTCTATTTCATTACATGGGAGAAATTTACTCATAGCTATAAATACCCCGCCTCCATGAGAATGTAATCGGTCTTTAGGAAAAACGTTCATGCTATCTTTAAAAATTTTGGCGGAACTTATTTCCGGTTTTAGTCAACTTCCTGTACCGATTACGATATCCGCATCTGTGCTACAAATAACGCTTTCAAGTTCCGGTTGTTTGTTACAAACGCTTCTACAGTTAATCACGGGAACTTTTAACCGTCGAAATTCTTTTATGTGCCTCCTACATTCCAGTGTTGCATCTGTTTGGGTTGCCCGTAACTGTATTTCGTGTTTCGGGTCTTCCTCCCTCAGCCTAAAAAACCATCCAGTGCATTCCACACGGCCCCTGCCACCCTTGTAGCCGATTCACGTGTGTAGTGCACACCTGACCTATTAAGGGGAAACCTACATAACTCGACCCTATGGCGAAGATCGAGAAATCTGCAGCCAATATCATCACAGAAAAGTCGTAGTCTCTGTTTCAGCCCCTCAATACGGTACTGAACCAGAGGTCCACAATCAACTCTGTCTACGATGCTACAGATGGTTAGCTCTGCCGATATCTAGCGGCCACTGGCCACATAGTTCACCCTTTCAGTCAGCCGTCGGAAGGAAGAGAGGATAACCTCCGACCCAAGGCGACAAGCATCATTGGTGCCAACATGAGCCACAATCTGTAGTTGGCTACACCCCGTACTTTCTATGGCATCCGGGATTGCATGTTCCACATCTCTGATCAGGCCAACCGGAATACACACTGAATGGACGTTGGATTTCTTCCCGGAGTAATCCGCCATTTCCTTAAGGGGCTCTAATAACCGCCTAACATTAGGGCTCCCAACTACGAAAATCCCCTTCTATGTTTGCCCAGACCTAGCGGGATGGGGGGGGGGGCCGTCAACTTGCAGGATGACAATTGTGGGACTGAGTCAGACTCCGACAATACATCATACTGGTAGGACTGTCGAACAAGTTCAGCGTCATGGCCTTTAAGCCTCCTCAACTGCCCCCGTATGCGGCTTCGAAGTCTAGAGGCCATACGCTAGTCACCGACAGGCAACCGCGGCTCAGCCTCCAACTCTTTAGCCTGGTTTGCAGGTACGACGGTCGATATGGGAGACTCTGTTATAGGCGTGGCTACATCACTTTCCTTAATATTACAACTGCTGCAACCATTTACGGCAGCTTCCAGCTGTGTTACTTTCGCTAACACAGCTGCAAGCGGTGCGTGGAGATAGCCATCTCAGCTCACGTCTGCACACAGCAATCACAGTCCCTATCCATTCTGCTTTTGAAAACCGCCAAAAAGAAATAGAAAAGAACAGAAAAAAAGAACAGGTACTCGAAATAACCTGTAGTTCCTACAAAATATAAACACTCAGAGATTGCACTAACTAAATCTGCACACCATTAAAGATCAAATACAAAACGAAAATACGCTACTGTCCTCAACGACTGCTCAACTGTAACTCAAAGTTGATGCGAAGGAGTTTATAATGGTTGATATGGAGTGAACGGTTGAATTTAGAATAAAGAGCTGAAATTATGCTACAAATTTTGAGAATTATTCCTGGAAGGAAAATTGTAGTTACGAGTCACCTGTTCCTTTGCCGATTGTAACTGATATTTTTCAATATGAATTTTTTACAGACGAGTAATTTACACTTCACAACAATTTATTGAAAGTATACTCTCAAAGATTACCTAATGAACATCCACAAACATTCAGTGAGTGGTTGTTACGAGTTCACGTGATTGTATTGAAACATTCGGGACACTGAATTCATTGTTTGGTTTGTTCCAAAAAGCTATCAAACTACAGCTACCAAATTCTACAACAGTTACATTTACCACTTGATATTTGTATAATTTCCTTGCATGGGCGCCGGGAGGGGGGTTCAGTGTTCTTAGCTAAAAA
>JARYHS010014117.1:0-16019 GCA_031002005.1 Vandiemenella viatica | reverse complement strand
AATATGTAAAAAACAAATAAATCGTAATGTATAAACTTTGGTCAAGCAACAATATTAACGAAACAATTAAATTGAAATTCAGTCTAGGCCCGAATGACAATTGGCATTCGTGGTTTTAAGCAGAGACCATGAGTAATTTAAGTTTTTTTTTATGTTGCTTGCATTAGCAACATATTACCAAAAAGCAGTTCCCGGATTGTCACCAGTAAAGTTTATAGATATGTTATAACTATGAAATGCTACGAAAAGCAAACATGATCAATGTATTATGTCAATCAATTTGGTGGCAGTTGCTTAACTATTGAATTGTGAACATACCGGTAACCTCGAATTTCTTCTAGTGATGTCTCTGGTAGCTGTTAAGTTGCGATCAAAAGCATACACGTGACACCGTTCTCCAGCCAATAACTATCGAGGTGTGTGAGTGAGTTTAGGAGATTATATAAAAGATGTTTTAACTATGAATAAACTATAATTTTTTACTAATTAGTAAATTGTATTTATAGAAGTTATATTATTTATAAATCATGCATTCATTTATATTAACTTAGTATTAATAATAAGATATTTTAATGAAATAGCTTAAATTCGCTTTAATTACAATTTTATTTTCCGACAGTTTATCGTAAATGTATTACAATTCAAGTTTTAATATATAGAGAATTCTGTTGTTGTTATTGTTTCTATCAAATATGCATATTAATATAGTACTTCATGTTCGTCATCCTATCCCTCTTCTTGTCACTCAACGTAAATTTCTAATTAATTATCATCGTCGTCGTACATTAAATTTGGTTCTAAAGCTTCAAGGATTTCAGCTACAGTACATATTCACCTTCTTCATCCAGATGATTTGAATATAATGAAGCGTTGAGGCATGCTTATCCATTAGACTGACCACAAACTTAGGAGCATTGCATCCCTACTTTTCTGTACCCGCAAATAGAACCACAGCCTTCATTGAAATTACATCATATTGAGCAGTTCTTCTGGTGCTGGTGGTACCTAGTAATGTTGTTGGTTCCAAAACTTCATTTTGGAACATCCACCCCCATTTATATGAATATAAATCATTCCCTATCCAGGTTTTAATGTGGTAGTAGACACGATTGATGCATTGTTGTGCTGCTGCACTTGTAGGTAGAGTTGATAACTGGACTGGTTTGTTGAATGTAGCTGATTTGTTAAATTGCGTATATCGAAAATCGTCTATGCTATTTTCTGATTTGGAGCACTATAGATTGCTAAAAAGACACGTACTCGATTTTCAAACAATCTTTCTAGAGGACTGTTATCCTGCTGAAAAACTTGAGCTGATTGATCCAGATCGGAATGTTTCTCGAACATTTTAATAATTGATAGTTTTCCTTTTTTTAAAGGTTGTATCACATCTACTAAAGGCGAGCAAAAATGATATATGTTTCTTACGACGAGAATATTTCTAAAACCTTTTAGTCGAATATATTTGTGTCTCCTCATTACCATTACCAATTTTTTTTTTAAATCTTGCTGATGTAATTGAGTACGTCCTATTAAAAGAATTAGCAGATAGATATCTCCTCCTCTGATGTAGACAGTTTTTTGTTATTTAGTTTCTTTCATGGCTGTTTCGTACATCCGCATCATCTCGTGCTTGTTTTGTAGCGATTTTAACTGTTTTTAATATCTCAATAACCATTTCACTAATGTGTTTTTTTACTACGCGGTTCGATAAAAAAATTCTTGGCTAATTGGCACCAACATTGTTTCATCAAAAAAAAAAAAAAAAAAAAAAAAAAAAAAAAAAAAAAAAAAAAAACTCGGTAAGACCTTGAAAGATTAGCAGTTCTATTTACATTAAACTTCAATCGTTACAGATTTACGATAAACTGTTGGGAGATAAAAATATAATTAAAATGCATTTAAACTATTTCATTTAATTATCTTATTATTAAACATCTTGTAATACTCCTCTATATTATTAATTTGTATTACTAATTAAAGTCCACAGGTTTTAGACTGTTTGGCCTTTAAATACCGCCATTCAACCCACGTACGCGGACAGAGGAGATACTTAGTTCCATTCAAAGGTTCTTGCTATCCAAATAAGACGTCTTAACTTCATATAATAAATAATTTGCTATTTTATTGATTAAAGCTCGATTACTGCTCTTAATAACTTTATTTTTACACGAGGCACAAAACTACAATTGAAAATACACTCGTTCTGTATATTAAGAAACAATTACTGATTCATCTGGCATAATACAAAATTTTAGATCGCCGCCACAACTTTGGCGCACGACCTCTCACTCCCGCTCACGGCCAGAGACACTCCATACTTCTGCACACACTCTAAACCATAGATGTTAACATCACTTATACTAACCTTTTTTACATGCTTAGTATCGTCTGTGATTTCTGTGAGCATAAATACAATTGCTTACAATGCATATTCATACATTTATTTTAATATTATAATATATATACATCTAAATATATATTCGGGGATAGTGGATATGCTACCCCTGCCCCCACTAAGAGGCAAATTAAATTTAATGCTTGGCATGTATTTCTATTTGCCGAGAAGTCATTACTATCTGTCCATATTGACATGTCAGTTAAAATTGTTAGCGTTATTTTCTGACACATTGATTGAACAACCTTTTCACACAACACCAAATGTTATTATGTGCACCAATTGAATGTTTCCCTATTAATATTACTTTGTTTTACATTTCACATTTTACACCTTCTTCTTTTTCATGAACTGTACATGGTCCGTTACAATTAAAGCTACCAACAGCTGACTGAGGTCAACGACCAACTCTTTGCGGTGAGCACACACCCTATTGTCAGATTTTCCGAAGCGGGTAGTATACCTGGCGCTCGGTTAGGGGCGTAACCGCACAGCTGATTTTCTTTTAGCGTCAAAGTTACTAAATCACTTACACAACAAGCACCACATTTTAAAGTCCATATATTCTAACATTTACTTTAATGTCTTCATTGTTCTTTGTACACTCTTGGCAGGTTGAAATCTTACTTACATCTATTCAGATCACTTATATTTTAATGTAACCTTTCTTCCCGCGATAGTTTTTTATTATCGAGACAACAACCAGGGCTATCAATCCCTGAATATCAACAAAAAAGAACTTCCAAACTTAATTTCCACATTTGAATCGAATTTACTTCCAACTAAAGGACTGTTACTTGCTCTATCAGTTAGTACATTACTCTATATCAACTCCATACAACAATTTATACACACTATCTTTAGTTTTGTACAGTTTCAAGTCTACTATATTTCGCAAACCCAGTTTTTTATTTGATTTAGGATATGCAAGTAAATATACACTAGAAGGATGCTTAGAAATTATACGGAAAGGTCCAAAATAAACTTTGAAAAATTTCTTAATCTCCGAATTGATATTACTGGACTTACATTTTGTTTTCACCAAAACTAAATCATTCAAATTGAACTCAGTATGTTGGATTCTTTTATCATACCTTCTCTTTCTTTCATCCGCCTTCTTTCTCATTCTTTCTCTGACTTGATTTAGAAGCTCTTGTCGATCAAGAGTGGTAGCGACAGGAAATTTAACACTTTCTCTTATAAAATCTGGAGGATCTTCATTGAACATGATGCGGAATGGAGTGTATCCGGTGCTTTCACTTGGAATACTGTTTATCAAATTTTCGAATTCTTTCACATATTCAATCCATCGTGTGTGTTTCTGGCTACAGTACGCCCGAAACAATCTTCCAAGTTCTTTCATTTGTCTTTCACAAGGATTACTGGATGGATGATAACTCGATATTCGGATATGCTTTATATTATTATCTTTCATGCAAGAAGAACAACTGTTTGACAAAAACTGACTACCATTGTCAGAAAGCAAAGATAGCGGCCGTCCGAGATTCACGAAATAATCTTTTACTAGTTTACACACAAGTGCCTTACCAGTAGCTTTCTTTATCTGGTATATCTTTACAAATTTTGAAAATACATCAAAGCATACAAATAGGTAAGCAAATCCGCCTCTTGATTTAGGTAGCGGCCCGTATAAATCTACTGCGACAAGATCCAACATGTCGGTGGGCAATATGTTTTGCATCAGATTCTTACTTGTCGTCACCGATACTTTCGTGCGCTGGCACAGGTCACAAAACGCCAAGCGTCGTGCTTAGTGTTGCAAACTGAAAAAAAAGTTTTTTTTCGATTTGTGAAAAAAAACCTAGCACCCTCGTTTTTTTTTATTTGTTTTTTTTTCAGAAAACAATATATTTGATAAATTATAGTTTTATTTATGGAACTTACATTTTACATGTGTGTTTTAAACCTTACTAAATCATATAATATCTTACATAATGATTCATAAATGTATCTATATAGGTAACATAATTTTTTATTCATCTTCTATGTCGGTACCACATTCACTAGTATCACTACTACCAACACTAGTTCGGTCAGAGTTGGAATTTTCTGTTTCTTATTCTGTCCCCTCTAGATCCATAACTTCAGAAATAGTTACATTTTCTTTTACTGGTTGTATTGCATGCAAAAGCTTTTGAGATTGCAATTTTAAATTGTGAGCTAAGTACACACTGTGAATGAAGACTGCGCCGATAGTTCTGTATTACGGTCTTTTATGTTTGAATTTAAATCTATTATCATACAAAATAGGAGCTTTATTTGTTTTCATTTGGCGTAAACCAACGATTGCAAGGAAATTATTCATAATTACTGACAATGTCTCAGTATTATCACTATACGCTGCGAGTTTAACAAGTATACGAATATAAGGAAAGCACAACAAGTAATAAAAATAGGCAAAAAACCGTAGTTGAATTTCCTAACTTTTTGAAAAGATTCGTAGGTCTACAGATAAATTTGTAGGGCCTGGCAGCACTAGTTCAAATAGTGAGTATCAATTCAAACAATGGGGAACGGCCGAACGGGGATTCCTTCTCACGCAACCTAGCCTTTTCGGGAAGTCCCCTTTCGTAAATGAAAACTTCAGTCAATGTTACCAATATTTTAGTATTTTTTTTTTGTTTTCTACTGAACCAGAAAGATATAGTAGATTTAAAAGTAAGATAAATACTTAGTATAAACTCTAAAACAGTCATATTAAACGATAAATGCCTTAAAAATTTGAAATTTAGTAGTTATGAAAAAAAAAACATGTCCCAGAAAAAGAAACTTTTTTTCACAGTTTTTTTTCGTGTTTTTTTTCACGTCAGAAAAAAAACTGTTTTTTTTTTTTTTTGCAACACTAGTCGTGCTACTCGCTTCCGCATATTGTCGAATATAACAACTTCTCGTAATTTTTGGTAACATTTTTCAACTCCATAATGACCGTAGCTTGAATGGGTATAATCAATTATTAAATCAACATACTGGTGCGGCCAGCACAATTTCCAATCTTCACTCGATTCTTCCCTTCTACAAAGTACAGTATTTCTTCAATTTCTCGCAGTTTCTATTACCTAGATTTTGCTTTACCATCTTAAGACACTAGTCTTCATTTTGTCTTCTTCACATGTCTTTACACAACTCCTTCAGATTCCTTTCTTGCGGAACTCCTTTCATGTAAAGAATTTTAAATACCCTCTCTGAATTTGGTATCTCCTCAGTACTAACAAGTCTCGACAATGCATCGGCCACAGTGTTGTCACTACCCTTGATATATCGTATCTCATAATCGTATTGCTGCATAAACAATGCCCATCTCGTAAGTCTTCCATGTAATAATTTACATTCTTGGAGAAATGTTAAAGCTTTATGGGCAGTATAAATGGTAATGTGATGCCCCCATAAATAATATCTAAATATTTGGAAGCCCCACACGATACTTAAGGCCTCTTTTTCAGTGATCTCACAGGACCTCTCATGTTTATTTAGTAGACGACTTGCAAATGCAACTGACTTGCGCTCTTCTCGGCCATTAACATTTTCTATTTGACACAGATGAATTCCAAGTCCGTATTCAGAGCTGTCAGACTCCATGCAAAACGGTAGTTTCATATTTGGGTGGTAAAGGATTTCGCTATTTACTAACTCTTGCTTGAGCTTTTCAAAGGCAATTTGACATTCTCTAGTCCATACCCACACTGCATTTTTCTTTCGTAGGGCATTTAAGTGCGGATCATTAAACGATTGGTCTTTCACAAATTTTCTATAAAATCCACACAGTCCGAAAAATGATTTGAGCTGTTTTTTGTTCTGAGGTATCAGAAATTTTGCTATTGCTTGTATCTTATCTGAATCTGGCATTATTCCATTTGCATTTATCGTATGTCCCAAAAATTTAATTTCTCTCTTGACAAATTCACATTTTTGCAATTTCAGGGTCATTCCTCCTATTCTTAATGCTACTAATACGTCTTCTAAGATTTTACAATGTTGTTCCCAACTTGACGCACTGATTAATAAATATATCATCCACGTAAATGGTTAACCTGCTCAATAATTCCTCTCCCAAAACTTGGTCCAGGGCTCTAATGAACACGGAAACTGATATATTAATTCCAAATCGAACCACGCAATATTGGTAACATCTTCCTCCATACAAAAAAGCTGTATATTTTCTCGATTCTTTTGCTAGCGGAACTTGCCAATAGCCGGCCGTCAAATCTAAACTCGTCATATATGTTACGCCGTAGAATTTTTGCAACGTCTCTTCTAAATTTTCTGGCCTGTCAGTCTCTTTTTCAACAATACGATTCAGCGTTCTTGCATCTAAAACTAATCGAACAGATCCGTCCTTCTTTCCAACAACAATTAGTGGGTTATTATAAGAACTGTCACTCCTCTCAATTATTCCCCATTGTAGCATCCTATTTATTTCCCGCTCCACTGCATTTTTCTTGGCAAATGGTACTGGGTAAGGTTTCACAAAGAATGGAGTATGCGGTTTTATTTTTAGTTTGCATTCAAAATCTTTAACAGTGCCCGGACAATTCGAAAACCTGTCGGCGTTACGTTCTAATAATGTACGCAGCTGTTCTTTCTGTTCCCACGTAATCTCACATATTTTACTCACTTTACTTCTTATAATATCTTTAGTTGCAAGGTCATCATTCCCTTCATACACACTGCTGTTTCCAAATTCTTCTTCTCTTTCTTCATCACACATCGGCTGCATCATTCGTATTTTCACGTTCCCTACTATACCTGTGGCATTTACCATTTCTTTTCCAAATTTAATATTATACT
Organism: Vandiemenella viatica; assembly: GCA_031002005.1. Classification (NCBI taxonomy): domain Eukaryota; kingdom Metazoa; phylum Arthropoda; class Insecta; order Orthoptera; family Morabidae; genus Vandiemenella; species Vandiemenella viatica. The sequence continues at coordinate 8,815 of JARYHS010014117.1, read as the reverse complement.
CTTTTCCCTCCTTGTTTAATTGTATCCTTCCTTCACAACAATCAACAACCACTTGATACTTTTGTAGCAAGTCCATTATACAATTCATGTTTAGGTCCGGAATTACTATACATCGATGTTCTATCTGTACTCCGTCTATCTCCAATTCTATCCAAATTTGCTTCTTCAAACGTTTACTTAATTTTCCAGTGGCTTCCATGACTTGTAAATAATTTACTGGCATTTCTTCGACTCTTCGATCTTTGGCTATGCGCTCGTAGAAAACTTCCGAAATCGCCGTCAAATCACTCCCGGTATCTAAAAGCGCTTGACTTTGCACTCCAAATATTTTTAGACTTATCAAAGGTTGTCTTATTTCATTCTCTACAGCTTTTCCGATGTCTTCTTGTAAAAAATCATCTACTATTTCCTGATGCGACCATTCTATTTCTTCCTGGTGGTTCATTTTAGATAGATAACTCTTTTTGAAATCATCCGAGCTCGCTTGGCACTGGCTATCCTCAACTGTACAAGATAATAACTTTTTGTTCTTTACTTTGCTCTTCTCCGTCGGCGGTAGAATAACAAGCTACGTCGACACATGTTCGTAAAGGGGCTACATTCGCATTTTGATAGCTACCTGGTGCTTCAACTGTTTTCGCTCTTACCCGTGATATACCTTTAATCTCCGATTCATCATATTTCCTTATAAAAAATATTCTGACTTCATTTTCTTCACTGCTTTCAGATTCCCTTTCCTCTTCGTTATCACTGCTAGGAACAATTTCTCCGGTTTCGTTAATGCTAAACACTAGCTCATTATCCTCATTCTCACAATTTCCTTCGTCGAACAAATCCATTGCAGCTTTACATTGCACCTCCGCACTATTTACTCCTCCTCCGGTATTCTTTTCATATTCTTCTTCATCCTGTACATCGATGTTAGCCAAATCTATGACTTCGCGACAATTCCAACCACCCCCTTGCTTTAATGTCGCGACATCGCATTTCTCATTCTCTATCTCGTTGAAAAATTTCCACCATTGCAGAAATTCATCTTTTCTGTATAATTTGCGGTACTCGAATAAATGCTCTTCTTCATTCTCTTTTATTTCAACATTATTTGGTCCATAAGTTCCGATATTCGCTTCCGTGCGGACCTTCACAGTCGCGGTTTGGAGTTTTCCGCCTCTTCTTTTTTCTCATCCTGTACTTTTTGTGTTTTTCTCATATACATCATTTGTTTAGGCTGCTGTCTGTAATCATGGCGTTCACCTGATGCGTAGTTACTACTATAGTTCTGATTACAGTATTTATTATTATCATTGGCCACATTCTTGTCAAAATGCCGATCTCCTCTTTCTTGCTCGTACATTTGCCTCCCACTTCTTCCATATATGTCACGTCCTCTCTGTGAACCGTTATCCCACCTATCGTTGTGTCGATAATCTTTGGTCTTATCCGCGCTCCGGTCGAACATTTTGTTTCGTTCTGTGTTGTTTTCACAAGCTTCTTGGTATCTGTCTATCCTCTCTATGTCTAAAAAATCTTCCATCTTGTCCCACTGAGTTGCAATTAATTTTTCCTGGACTTGTCTTGGCAACTTTTGTAATAGCACTTCCATTTGTTCAACTTCTCCGGTAGGCTGATCTAGATGCCGTAATTCTGTCTGCATTTTCTCACAAAAATTTCTCATACTCCCATCTGTCCTGTGGTAACGCTTGCAGTTGTAAAACTCACTTTTTACTTTTCGTTGTCGTCTCTGAGACCAGTACTTATCTCGGAACATTTGGAGAAACTGATTAAAATTATGACAGTTCTCTAGAATTTCACACCCACACGAAAAAGCTTCGCTCTTCATTTTTCTGTGTACGTATTGCATTTTATCGACCTCTGACCATTCTATGGGCAAAGTTCTAGCATAAATTTTAACAAAATCAGCGGGATGAACATTTCCGCTCGGTTCAAATATAGTTTCGGGTAACGATAATTGACAAGCATTCGATCCGCCGCTCACAATAATATTAGGCTGTTTTTTGTTACCTCTTCTAGATTTCATTTTATGCTGATCATATCTTCGCGTATTTGCGCGACCCCGTCCGACAATTCTCCAAATTGTTGCTCTATACATACTGTTCTACTGGAATGTTCAACGACCTGCCGTTCTACTCCTTGTATCTTCTTATCACATTGTTTCTGACCTTCCAGAATCTTCCCCATCTCATTCTTAACATTCTCTTGATTTTTTTTTACGTTTTCTAATTTTTCTTTAAATAACCTTTCGCTTTCTGCCACACTTCGAGTTACCATTGGAATTACGTTATGATGTATCTCTTCCACAATTTTTTGTCGCATATTATTTTCAACTTTGGCGCACGACCTCTCACTCCCGCTCACGGCCAGAGACACCACACCTCTGCACACACTCTAAACCATAGATGTTAGCATCACTTATACTACCCTTTTTTACATGCTTAGTATCGTCTGTGATTTCCGTGAGCATAAATACGATTGCTTACAATGCATATTCATACATTTATTTTAATATTATAATATATATACATCTAAATATATATATTCGGAGATAGTGGATATGCTACAAACTGTATGATTTATAAATAATATCCTTTCATACAATTGATTAATTATTAAATAAAATAATTACTGTTTATTCATAATTAAATCATTATTAATAAATATTTAACATTATAAATCGTACTGTGTATTGGATTCTACAATTAGCAGTAGCGTTGTCGCCCATGCGGCTAAGCGCTCCCCAGTCTTCACGCTCAAGAAGGGTTAAATCTACGAAATATTGCATATAACGAAATTTGTAGAGAATTTAATGGTCTGCAACTTCTCTACTAACTCAAATTAACATTTAGAGTAAAGGAAACTAGATTTTCACAAAAAAAAAACGTTTTTATGACCTTTTACCTTGAATATTTTGATTAGCGCACACGAGATTCTATGAGATTTTTGCGCCAACTTATGAAATGTTAAAACAACGTTTATGGAAATTTACAGCTTTTTATCTTTCATTACTACGTTTATCGCTTTCTTCATCTTAATTGACTGTATTATTAAGACTATCTAAGATGTCTAGATCAATATTAAATCCCGTTGATTTATTCGAAACAGAGAAAGAAGTAGGCGTAGTGCATTTGTCTTTCACTGTTAGGTTTGGAAATAAAATAATTTATTGATTCGTAATGATTTTCAATTGTTAATACGAAATTAGGTTAAATAAAATTGATCATAATCTCATACATATGAAATCAATACTTCATATATTTTGGAGAAATAATGAAGCCTGTATATAGCGAAGTGTTAATGCTCTGCAATTTTACAAAAGTGGTAATTATGCTGAAAATGTGCTATAGTTTGCTACAAATACTTTATCGCATTTATTGTTCTTGAGTCATGATTACGCCAACATTTCATTCTGTTTCAGTTGAGTTATCAATAAACCTTGGGTCTTGTTACGTAGTATATCATCAATAACTTCTGCAAGCAAACAATGATGAATATTAAAGCAGGATGCCGATATTAATATTACGAAGTTTCCCGATTTTTTACACAACTTGATCAAACATTTTGTACTTGATTTCGTTGCAGGCTAAACTTTATAGCATTGTTTCGCTCAACTGAAAACTGTTAACAAGAAGTTTACAAACTGTCACAATATTGATGTACTTTCGCATATGTCGCTCCACATTCTTTGCATGGTAACAGCTAATACTGACGAATTCTAGAAATGCACAACAATATTTAGATCTGTGATCACTATAAACGAAATTTGTATTATTATTATTTTTTTAAAAATCTTTGTGAGAGTTGTTTGTGACCATGTATAGCACGATAATAGACAGTTAAACTTCCCTCCTTTTCCTTTGTTCAAAGATCGAACTGTTGAGTTCTTACCATCATCGCTGGTTCTAGAAACAATTTTTAAAACGGCCAGACACGTGCACCACACAAATAACCGAGATAACCGAGTATATGTAGCTGCCTGAAGCATCCCTCCCGGGAATGAAATATCCAAATGAAATAAAACATCCGTCGCCCTGAAAGAAATAGATTCCACTTTTTATGCGGACAAGCTTAGAAGCCTTTGTGTTTTCGTGGACAGCGATACCGATTTTAACTAAGTGCCTGTATGGCTGAGCATCGGTCAGCATCTTTCGATTTTTAATTTAATTACGATGGATCCACAGTTTTCATCCTATCTCGATGAAACTTTGCACACTTATCCTTTGAAAAAAGGAGAAAAATACTCTCTACAATTGGTTGAAAAATTATTTGTATAAATAATACATGTTGTCTCATAATTTCAAAATACTACTGAATGGCGATAGACAGACGCGTTGGATATGGACGTCTGTATACTGCTTTTTTTCCGTGTATCGGTCAGACAACTCAGTGGTTAAAGCGCTTGCTTACAAATGTTTGGGTCGTGGTCTCCGGTTCAAATCCCCGTGGAGGCTAAGATTTTTAAAAATTGTTTTTGATCTTAAGAGTCGCGCCTGGGCCGTAGGTTATTCGGATTGAATGTTAAACTGTAGATATCACAAAGTTAGGGATGCAATGCGAGGCAAATCGTAAGTAGTCTTGCAATGCTGTAGGTGTACACTTTTTTACGTTATAATGATTCCTCAGGGGTTGTTCGCAGTCAGAGAGAGAGAGAGAGAGTGTGTGTGTGTGTGAGTGTGTGTGTGTGTGTGTGTGTGTGTGTGTGTGTGTGAACCGCAGTAATATTACTATAAATACGGAAGTAAGTCTCTGTCTTTTTGTTACGGTTTGACGACCAAATGGCTATATCGATGATGATGGAATTTAAAAAGAAAATCTGTATGAATGGCACAGGACATTTTCTCCGGTATATTTAATAGTTGTAGTCACGATATTTTGAGACCTTATCGAATGGTGACAGAAATATGTTGGAAACTGATTCTCTTCAAGAGACTGGTTCGACGTTATAATGATATAGTGATAGCTTTCCTGTCATATTATGCCAACTCGGTGTTGTTTGGATCCAATCCTTCGTTACCAACAACTTTCTATATTCAATTCTGGCAACAAATTCTTAATCCACGCGTACGAAGTCGCAGGTACGAGCTAGTTTTACCTATAAATCAGTTGCTTGTATAGTAAATTAGATAGATTAGATATATAGACAGTATATACTTTATATTAACCATATTTGATACATCTACTTAAGAACTGTAATCGGTTAAATATCAAATTCATGAATACACTTAGTTTAACACTTTATTTGCTCTAAACATAGAAAAACTGAGCTAATATTAATATGTTTGATAACAATAAATTTACTTGTTCATTGGTTAACACAATAATTACACTAACTTGACGTTGAATAATTGCATTGAGTGCCGAAACGGCGTTACATTAGAAATTTTTTAAATGTAAAATTGCGTTTTTTCAAGGTTGACGCCTATCTCATTAAATTTTGAAAGGAAAGGATTATCTGAATATGAAATTTCATCCATATATATAAAACCGCTTCACGCTTTCTGCTACCTCAAACTTCTACCAGATAGCATCATAAAACAAGATTAGATTTTTTATTGTTAGTATTATTTTCTAAAATCGTGTTTTCTCAGCGAAGACACCTACGAGAGGGTATCGAAAAAACCAGTAATTATTTTTTAAAAGATATATATTTTAAAATTCTTTTGCCTTAAAAATACTCTCCATTACAACTAATACATTTGTCCCGCCGATGCTTCCACTGTTAGAAACATTCTCAGTAGTCAGTCATCTTTAGAAATGGCTGACAACTCCTCTCTCGTTTTTTTCTTGTCCTCTTCAATGTTGTAAAATCGGTGTCCTTTTATGCCCCTTTTCATCCGTGGAACTAAGAAAATGTGTCACCGAGCCAGATCAGGCGAGTAAGGTGCGTGGGGTAGCAGAACCATGCCATTGTTAGCCAAAAACTGCCAAAGAGATACCGCTTTGTGTGCAGGTGCAGTCTTTTTTCTGTCACAAATGTAGTCTTTCTTGACGAACACTGTTACATAATCTTCTTAAAACTTCCAAATAAAAGATTTGATTGACTGTCTGAATGAACTACGCCCTTGGCATCAAGAAATCAAATGAGCATTATTTTGATATTTGATTTGACTTGACGACCTTTTTTTTTTGGCTTGACTGTTGCTTTGTTTCTGGGTCGTAACGATAGCACCATGATTCATCACTTTTGACTCGACGTTCTATTTGATTGTCAGAGACCGAGGAACAAACTAGGCAGTAACACTTTTCATTCCAAACTCTTCGGTTAAAATTCGCTGAACCAAGCTCCAAGATAACGCTGTGACAGTTGATCAATTGTCTGTCGACGGTCTGAGACCACAAACTCTAGAATGTATTCAACATTTTCGTCGATTCGGGCAGTTGATGGACGTCCAGAAAGAGGTTTGTCATCAATCTACATGTCGCCATTTATAAACCGAGCAAACAACTCATACACTTCAGTTTTTCCCATAACGTCATCTTTGTAACCTGTTTTCAACATTAAAAAAGTTTCAGCAGTAAGAAGGAAACAAAATTTAACAGCCGCACGTTGTACACTTAAAGTTGCCATCATAAAAAACGAAACAATAACAAAACAGCACTAGCAAAAACAATCACTGCAGATTAACAGAACAATCAAGGTCGAAAACACAGGCGGCACTGAATTGACAATGAGTTGCGGCAGAAACGCGTACTACGCAAGCTCCTCCCACGGCAATGCTATTCCTGTTATTTTTCGGTATTCCCCCCCCCCCCAGTATTTAGATAAACTTTAAAATGAAAACGTTATGCAAATATGATATTTCATACAAATCGTTAGAGCCGTTTCCATATATCAAGAATTGCTCGTTTGAAGTTATAAGATATAACAAATGCAGTTTATTCTCTGGCTTTTTGGGCTGGACTGAGTTATTTGTAGAGATGTATCTTGCCCGCTCTCTACATGTCCGGTTTTAACTTTCCGATGTTATCTCCCACTTCGGGTTACCCCTCACGCCAGACGCTGACGCTAGCGGGCAGGAAGCATAACTCTCCTTGGCTCGCGATGGTTTCCATCCACAGTCACCCACAAGTACACAGTAAAATACGAGTCTTTGTTGTATATTATTTATGGTATTCTCCTATCTTTCCCTTCTGTGTAATACTTACAATTTAATTTCTTTTACTAATTAACTCTAACTCTTCACTGATCCTAATTATCTGTACTATTCCGGTACTCTTTAATCAATAGTGGAACAAGGGACAATTATTGTGATTTTTTATGGTGATATCACAAGCCAATCAAAAAAAAAATTATGTAAATAAACGCCTTTGTAACAATTGCATATCGATACTTCGATATCTTTCTTAGTTTTTTTATAATACGTTTGATAGCGAATATAATTAAATTTTTCAGTGCTGACGTGAATGCGTACGTTGTGTTTATGAGCATGTGTCTGTATGAACAAATCCTTTTGTTATAGAAAATGGCATTTAGCGAAATCTTTTGCCATTGAATGTTTAATGTTGTGGCGGTATATGCCGTGGGGAGGTAAGGGTGAAAACCTTTTACTTCTTTTTATAATTAAAAGAAACCCTAGGCTGCTAATTTATTGGGTACTCATAATGGCGGTACAGGCGAGGCTTATTTATCGTTAACATTGACACATTGAAATATCATAAAAAGAACTATGCAAAGCCTCTTCTTACAATTTCCAACACATATTAACAAATAAACAAAGCATTAGAACACAACAGTAGGAAGACAAGGGGGAAGCAAGCGCACCGCCAGGTGGCAGCACCGTCGCGTGACGTCACAAGATGGCCGCCCCCAGTTTGGGCGACCAAGATGGCCGCCCCCCGTTTGGCCGGTCAAGATGGCCGCCGTTAGTTCTTTTGCCGGCCGCTAGGGAGCAGCAGTCCTGCACCGTTAGTTCACAGATCCGCTGGCAGATGGCAGCCCCCGTTAGTTCTTTGGCTCACTGGTAGGTGGCGTGGCATGTATCATTTTGGTCTCCGACAAATATTTGTCACTGCTCTCCATCCTGTTCTGGAATGCGGACGTCAGACAAGTTGTATCGCGGCGACAAAACTATGGATTCGTCTATCACTTTAGTTCCTAGTGGTCATCGTGTATTGCGTATACCAATTCCACCTTTACCGAGTAACTTAAATATATTTAAAGTCTTAGTTTAAATGGACCCATTGGTTTAAGTACACAATGGACGATTAGTTCATCCATTAATCGGGAAATCGAGTATGATGGTCACGAATCCACTTCCTCTCAGATGTATACTGTTTGATACAGAAGTGGGTGTTGACGTCACTGCCGGAGTATAAAGGCCATCACACCAGCCGGCTAGCCCTCAGTTCCCGGTCGGCGATCGTCAAGTCCAGTTCACTATGGCTAGTGAGGTTCTCCTGTTTTCAACATGCTACAAGTTAAACAGCAGTGACACCAAGCGTATCACTGTTGGTTTGTCACCTAAACTGGAATTTAATCCAGTAGTTGTACTCGAAAAAGTTGGGTACAATAAAGTCACTCTCACACATGAAGAGTGGGATGTACTGAGACAGATGGTCTATACAATTGGTGGCTTTTTCAACAACACTGAGCATCTACAAACGAGTGTCTCGCTCGGCAACCACACCATCTCTTCCCGAACAGTGGCTGGAGCGAAAACTATATGGTTTTACAACAATGCTGTGCCTGCCTATGGTGTGTTTCTCGGCGAATCAACATGGGACAACATGGTCGACGCCCTGCCAGCAGTGACCGGCGCCATCAACACCATGAAGCCCTGGAGTTACCAAGTTACCAAGT
>JARYHS010014116.1:0-18203 GCA_031002005.1 Vandiemenella viatica | reverse complement strand
GGGAAATCATGGAATACCCGGATGGGGATTCAAACCCTCGTCCTCCCGAATGCGAGGTCAGAGCGTTACCGCTCACCCACCACCCTCGGTTTTCATTGCTATAGTACATAGCTGTAGAAAATTAAAATCTAGGAAAAGTAACTCTTTATATTTTTACCTACTTTTTTAGCATTCGTCTCGCGCCTGGTATGAGTTCCTGGTTAAATCTTTATCTACTCAGCCCTTCTACAAAACACTGAAGTTACTGCCTACTGGAAGAAATGATTCTCGGCGTATGATTGCAATCAAATTTTCACGGGTGTACTATTGGATTGTGTCGTGAAAACACATTTCTGCGACTAACTCTGCCATCTTCCTTAGGTAAGAACACACCTGTAATGGTTTGTTGTCCGACGGATAGTTACGGGCACAACTCACTCCGGCGGTAAACCCGCGAAGACCTCATTGCCTTCTACTTGATACAACCAAAGCAAAAACTGTTCACAGCTTTCTGTCTGCGGAACGCAGTCACTTCAACAAACTGGTGTTGTGTAACGAATATCCCGTATTATGAATGTTGCAGTGTTCCGGTACAGTCTGTGCTGTGCGGGCACCGGAAGCGACCTACGCACAGAGCAGCACAGGAAGGGAACGGCCGTCCGCCTTCCGGTGTGGACTGACTGCTGGGTGCTGGGAACCCCTCTGACGAGATCACGTCGCTTCTACGCAATATGCCCGCCCTCGTTGTGGTCTTAAAACAGGGGCGGAAAATGATTTTGGTTTGGGGGGGGGGGCTTGAGTGGACTTTTGTTTGGGGGGAGGCTTGGCTTGAGTTAATTTTGGTTTTGGTTGTTTGGGGGGGGGAGGGGGCTTGAGTCAGTCATGGGGTAGTCTTTATAGCCTCCTCGAGCCTCAAATCCGTGGAGCTAAAAAAAAGAAAAAAAAGTCTGAAAATTACAATGTCGGAGGTGGACCCAAATACTTTTAGAGGGGGGGGGCTGAGCCCCTAGCCCCCCCTGGATCTGCCCCTGTCTTAAAACATATACTCGAAGCTGAAGAGTAATCTAATACTTAAATTTCAAATCACCAAGCACCATATATTCCAAACAGTGAATGTAACTAAACATTTTAAATAAACCTTCAATAACCGTTTAGCAGTTATAAATTTTTGGTGAATTATTACTGCCAAATTTCCGGATTTTTCGTTCGCTTATTTGTTTATCGAACTCGTTTCACTTCTTTCACAGAAGCATCTTCAGCGGTTTTTCCTGATAAATGCGTTTAGTCTACATATTATTACATGGTTATGGTATCACATTTTGAATATAGAAGTTATGGTATAAATTATGATCTAGTTATATTTCCCTTTTAAACATTACTCCCGGATTCAGTGATTTTACCTTTCCTTGTGGAACTGTCATATACAAAAATTAGAAAATGACCTGTTATACGAGAAACAAGCTAAATTCAATGATGTCCTAGCGGGTGGCTGTGCCGCAAAGGACTGGGGATAAGGATGGAAGGAATTCAACCATGGCCTTTTGAAGGAACCAACTATGTATTTGCTTGGAGTGATTTCGGGAAAGCATGGATAACCAAAATTTGGATTCCCGAAGAGGGATTGAATGTGTGCTGGAGGCTTGCTTTTATTTATTTATTGTCTCATTCTCGTTGACGGGGATTCGAATCCCCCTCCGGCATAATTTTGGTTGTCCATGGTTTCCCAAAATCACTCCAGGCAAATACTGGGATGGTTCCTTTAAAATGCCATGGCTGAATCCCGTCCGTTCCTTTTACTCAGACCGAGAGTGGGGTGTCTCGGCTCGCATTCGGGAGGACGCCGGTTCGAATCCCCGTCCGGGCATCCAGATTTGGGTTTTCCATGGTTTCCCAAATCACTCCAGGCAAATGCTGGATGCTTCCTTCAAAAGCCATGGCCGAATTCCTTCCCATTCCTTTCCCGTCTCTAAGGATTGTGCATAAACTACGTGGCTCGATCTAGGGGGGGGAGGGGTTGGGTGGAAAGCTACGTTAAGCTACGTGGGGGGAGGGGGGTGTTTCCGAACCAGGCCACTGGCCTCTCTTTCATATTATTTGTCACAGTTAAAATGAGATACAGAACACACAGAAGCATATAAATATTTATTTCCGTCATTTAATTATCCCGGACGTAATTTACGATAGTCTGACAAGAGAAAACAGTACAAAATGTCTTCCGGAATCAATATGGAAAAAAGCTACGTGCTACGTGGAAAAGGGGGGGGGGGTTGTAGAGACAAAAGCTACGTGGGGTGAGGGGGGAGGGGGGGTTCACAGGAAGCTAAAATGGAGCTACGTGGTTTATGCACGCTCCCTAAAGACCTCGCTGTTAAGAGACGTTAAGCAGTTAAAAAAATCACTTTTTAATGACATTGATGTCAACAAGGCCTAAAACCATAGGCGAAAAAAGAAAAACGCTTTAAGTCTGTGAAAGAACTAAAAGGCGTTGGGTAAGCAAATAAACGAACGAAGAACTCAATTGCATTGGCAGTAATGATTTATAATATACTTATAATTATTACCTACATTTCACAACTATCAGTTACCGTTACCGTTTTTTAGGATTGGTCAGCGGTATCCTGACGTCACAGAGGCTGTTGGGCGGGAGATCCTCTACGATTGTGTGGTCGCCAAGTGACAGAGTTTTCGATTCGCCGCGCAATTCGCTTCTTGTCGTTACTAACTAAACTTACCCGGTTATCCTACTAGTTATAGGAGTTCTACAGTTTGACGTGGAATCCGAAATACAGAAGCTTCTGTCGAGCTTCACATTATATAACAAGCTGTGCCGGTGGTGTTGGTCGGGTTATGGACCTTTGAAAATCGCTGCCTATGCCGGGATACGAAACGGGGACCTTTCTGTCTCCAATCAGACACCTTAACCACGGATCCACCAGATCACTGCTTGAGCCTGGTATTTCGAACTGTCTGATCGGACTTTGAGTGTCTCTTTATGCAAACCTCTAAATTATTTAGGACTCGAGATTACTTATGCAAAGACAATTAAACCCTCCAGTATATTGATTGCTCATTAAGAACTGGAAACTATTTATTGATACGCGTTGAATATATATGATTCAAGCCTAAATATCTTGAGGAATTCAGTACAGAATATAAGTCTTACCATAAGCCAAGAAAGGATTTTCTGTCATCACAAGAAAATTCAGGATTAAGGTTGCAGGAAGACTACACTGTTGACAACTTCATGAATACTGTGATAAAAACTCGTACATTATTTGAAAGACTAAATATCTTGTAATTTTGGAAACATATACATTTGTTAAGGGACCACCCCGTGGTTGAGCTCGAAAAAAATCGATTTTAGGTTTTCATTATATGTCGATAGATTTAGGTATTCTTTAAGTTTCATAAACAGGATTTCGCTGAAAAAAAAATTCGTGCATTTAAATAGCATTTTCCAACCACGTGCATTTCGGTGCCCCGCCAAATTTTCTGCAAATATTTTAGGCCTTTATAACCCCTATATTGCATATTAGGGATTTTTTCTGACTCCTAGTGTGTGGCTATCCTTGGAGGGCAACATTCGTTATTCTCTTGTTTCTGCTGTTTGTAAACAATACATTTGAAACACGCTGTTAGTTTTGTTCTAGTGTGTTTGTAAGCAGTTGTTTTCTTTAAAGTCAATTTCCTGCAAACTAAAATTTTCAGTACTTAAGCCCAATTAAATGAAAAACGATGAAAGATAATTGAATGAAATTTTCTGAGACTCTGCATAAAAAAGCCACTTCTGGTACTACAAGCATTAATATTCCACCATTAGGATTTTCACAAAAAACATTTTCTGCAGAAAAAAACTTAATATTTTTACTAATAAATTAAAAAAAGTATTTCTTAAAAACTATAAAACGTATAATGTATATTTTAGTACAGTTGACTTTACTAGCATGATGTAACATTAAATAAAAATATTAAGGTCCTGCATCAAATAGTTTTTTTTTACAAATGGGCCCAATACTTGCTTAAATTAACATGGTGTAAGATAGGCAGTGGGTGGTCCCTTTAAGATATTTCTTGCGGTTAGTTCATCGTTTGCAGTAAGCTACTCGTTTGCAGGACCATCAATTCTATCTCTTCTATGCCAATTTCCAACCTTAGTCTGGTTGTTATAGTATTTTCAAAGGAAGCGTCTTTGTTAGGCTACCTGTTTGATAGGTATGTCGTAGTTCGACGGGGAACCGGATGTGTTGCCATCTATCTGTGAAACGTGTAACTATGATTTGTGTGCACTGATGTGTGCGAGTACCACGCCTTCTGTACCTATACGATCCAACATTCATCGCCATAATGCACTAAGCCACACTGACGGGCGGACCATCAATTGTGGGAAAGTTTCCTTCCAAATTGTTTCGCAATAATTTGTTTTGAATCGGTAGAGATAACAATTGCTATCGATTTCGTCTCATTTTGAAGAGAGCAACGTTTTAATTTTGTTCAGTTTACCCGGGTACTTTCTTTCAACCAAATTTTTCAGTGCCAATTTTTTTTTTCTCAGTATATAGTTCTTAATTCTCTCCGCTTCTGCCATGTATTTTCGTTTGGTTTTGATCAATTATTCTAGAGACTTAGGCACTTTTCGTTTCCCACGTCGAGTCCTTTCTGATTCTAGTCCCTCTACCAAGACCCTGTTACCAAAGGAAATGATGAATAATTTACCAAAAACGTTGAAAGAGATTAAAGTTAAAATTGTACAGGGAAAATGTAGGTGGGTGCAGGAAAAGGGGAAGATGGGTGTTTAGGGAAATTGTTACCTAAACTTGTGCTCAATTACAATTTAATTAATTAATTGTTTTAGAGCAGCATATAGTTTAGAATGATATTGTAGCTACGATGTCTATCTTTCAATTTAAATTGTTAGATCTCACCAGAACAGACAGAAAATCTGTCTGGTTGAAAGTCTGGCACGTACTGAAGTCGTAATTTAGACGTTCTGTGCGATTATTTCTGCAGTGATCGGAAACAGTGGAGAAAACTTCGCAAATTAAGTTAGAAACGGGCATCTTTCATCTAAAAATTGACATATAGAAGTTAAGATTTGGTGCTTCAGTTTACGAATTATAGCAATTTGATAGTAGAATGGTTTCGTGAAGGTTGTTGTTACTGGAATGTACACTCTTTGGCAAAAAAATGACTGTGGGTGCCTGAGACTAAGTCCATTATTTTGCACTATGTGGCATCACTGGAGAGTTTGTTCAGGCATTGACTTAAGGAAATGAATAACAGATGGCGCTGAGTTGAATACCCGCAATGATGCCACATTGTGCGAAATAAGGGACTTAGTCTCAGACGCCCACAGTCATTATTTTTTTGCCAAAGAGTGTACATACCCCTATCAGAGAAAGTGTAAGCCGTAATTACTATTCACGTCATAAGACAACTTCTTCCAGCTACACGAATAGGAGCCAAATATTGCTAGGTGATTCATGTGCGTGTTTTTAATAAATTAAAATTCCACTAACAGCAGTTAGTTTTAGAAAAATAGTTCGCACTTTTACGCTACAAAAATTAACGAGGAAATGAAAAAGAAATTCAAAATAATATGACGTTGATTTCAGCTCTGATTTTCAATATTTCTTTCCTTTTGTGGTAATTTACCAATTTTTAAATAAAGTTATTTCCGAACACACGTAGCAGGTAGCACTTATAACCTAAATCCCAGGACTCCAGCTGGCGAATAAAAGTGTAAAATCCACGCCAGAACCTCGGCTCGCATTTTTTTAAACCTATGTGGCAATAACATCTTCCCTGCTATACGCTGTCATCGACTGTCAATACTCGATCGACGAGGTCGATTCTAACAAGCTTTTCGAAATTTATATAAACAGCAGCTTGTGTTATTAAAACCGTGTGCTAGAAGAGGTGGGAGAAATCACTCCACCAGGCAGGTTGTTTTATCTGGATGGCGACGGAAGTGATTTATACGTCATACTGGCACTTCTTGCGTGTAACACACAATTTCTATTTGTTAAGAAAAAGAATCTATGATAGGAGTCTTAGTATAAATAACTGAACCAGCATTAAATTTAACTTACCTTGCCTTTTGTATTTTTGGAATCATGTTTCATAAGACAGCAGAAACCTATATATTACACCTGGCATAAACTAAGAGAAAGTTTTTATTCAGCCTGGGATTTACGATCGCGAACTGTTCATTACTGGTTTTTACCTGAGAATTTGCGAGCTAGTGCAAATGCATGCGGAAGTAGTATGGCGGGGAAAACCAATTCCTAATTTAATATAAAAAAATTGTAACCTTTATATAACAGCTTAAAATTCAATGCTTACAATATTTCAGACATTTAGTCGACATCTGGAATGTAAAAAATAGTTAGATGACCACAAGGTCGCACAGCTCGAGCAATCACAAAATTTGAATCTTTTGTCGACTTAGCGAATTTGAAAATTGGGCGAATGCGAAGAATATACAAATCAAACCTAAAAATCCATAAAAAATGAAGCAGGCTAGTTAAAAAAGAAACAAAGTTAAAGAATTCTTGTAAAAAGGGTACAAGACTAAATTTATTGGCAAAATTGACTGTAAGAAAATTACGTGCTCTTCTCGTGATTTTTTTTTAATGTTGTGTACCCTGTTTAAACTCTCTAATGTTTACTTTGACCAAAAGAGAGCATTCAAAACTACAGGACACTGATGCAACAGCGAGCTTTAAATTTTGTTATGAGGTATTCAACAAATTTTTCGCCTATTATTATCTTCACTATAGGAGAGAGGAAAATGAGTGTCTTCAGGTATATTACACATCCTCTGGGAGGAGCCAACAGAACTTTTGGTCTGCTACATTGAATCAATTCCAGAATATGCAGATCGTTGCTGCTGCTGCAGTTTTCATTGTCTACAGCCTATTACTACAACCCTACTTTGTTCATATCAATGTGTTCCAGAACACAAAAAAGTAAACTCTCTGTCTATTACAATACTCCGGACGTATTCACCCCGGCGCTTGCGTGTCCGTACCGGCGCGACGCCTGGCGTCGCGCGCACCCTGTTGTCAGGCGTCGGTCCGCGTCGCGACGCTCGCGGCTAGTGGGACAGTGTGGTGCGGGTGGTCTGACTCGCGCGTAGCAGGGGGCTCCTGCCAGACTCCGCTCCCGTTGTAATAAAGCTACCCGCTCACTGCTTCATACCGCGCTATTACAGAGGAAAATATTCGAGGCTTTAGAAACGAATCAGAATGGATCATTTTGCGCAATAAATACAGGATTTTGCAAACGCTTTTTTTATGTTTCTTAAATATGACTATTATTACAGTCTATTACCGAAATAATTGCTGTTTTTTGACGGAATACAAATATTTTATTAATAAAATTTATGTTTTTGTCAATACCAGAAAGGGAAGTAATATAATCGAACTTTTCGTAACATTTGTAAAGTGTATCGTCAATGAACGTATGATATTCCCGTAATATGTTCTAGAAATGTTAAATTTTTTATTTTGCATGTTAAAAATAAAAACAGGTTAAATCTAGTGATAGATCAGAGAACGTCAGAATCATTTCAGCCCTTCGTTCTTGGTTTCATCAGATGTACGTAACTGTTTGGAGTAGTAGTGAAGGGAAACAAATCGAGTATTCACGTGATATATCTGAATGGTTAGGAGTGTAGGTTAGAACGGCTCGAACATTGATATTACGGCTGGAGGGACTTGCTTGCCGAGATGGCTCTGCGGTGTCCATTCAGCAGACAACACACGGCGGAGTGGAAACCAGAGGAGATGGAGTCCGCCCTCAACCTCAACCAGCTCAGCCAGGCCGTGGCCATGCTCAGGAGACCGCCGGTAAGTCAAACGCGGCGATAACATAAGATCAAAGTGCTGCCAAGGGGCAGGACTAATACCCCTGCTTTACTCAGTGTAAATAGGGTTCCAAAACACAGGGTATAAAGGGTGTTTCAAAGAGTTTACTTTTTTTTGCTGTCGTCAGTCTTTCGACTGCTTTTGATGCAATCCTCCATCCCTTCCTATCCTCTTCATTTTTACATACCCCTTACAACCCACGTCCTCAATTATCTGCTTCATATATCTCTGTCTTCCTCTACAATTGTTACCTTCGACTACCCTCCACTAACAAATTAACCAATCCAACATGTCTCAAAATATGACCTACCAGCCTGTCTCTTCATTCTGAAAGCTTCTTCCACAAACTTCTTTCCTCAATCATCATTTCCAAAACTCGTTCATTTCTTACTTTGTCTGTCCACTTAATTTTCAGCATTCTTCTGTAGCACCACAGTTCAAATGCTTAAATTTTCATTCTTTCCGGTATTCCTAAAGTCCATGTTTCGCTACCATAAAGTGCTGTGTTCCACAAACAGAGTTTTTAAAAAGTTCTTTCTAATTCCTAGATCAATATTTGAAACTAAAAGGTTTCTCTTTTTCATCAAGTCTCTTCTCTTCTTGTTAGTGCTATTCTGCTTTTAACATCATTCCTGCTTCAGCCATCGGTTGTAATTTTGCTTCCCAAGTAATAGAATTCACTTACTTCTCCTATGGCATCCGATCCTATTTTTATATTTAATTTGCCAGTATTGTATCATTTCTGCTACATTCCACCACTTTAGTCTTGTTTTGATTTATATTCAGACCAAAATCTTTCTTCAGTATTTTGTTCGTGCCATTCAGTAATTCCTCAATATCCTCAGCCCTTTCTGCTAACAAGACAATCACATCAGGAAATCGTAACATACTGATTTTTTCTCCCTGAACACTTATGCCACATGGATTTTTTTCAATTTTTTTTATTGCTTCTTCTACATACAAGTTGAATATTAACGGGGATAGACTACAACCTTGTCTCACACGCTTTTAACTGATGCATGTTCTCGTGATTCTCTACTTTTATTATAGCCACTTGATTCTTATATAGTTTATAGAGTATTCTTCTAGGTTCCCAAAACAGGGGAGAGGGTGCGAAGATATTTCAATGGGGGGGGCGGGGGGGGGGGGGAAGTAGCTTCGCCACCTATGTGGAACCTTACACCGTCGCAAGTATTAACTCCCCTTCACTTCCTCTTAGAGTTGGAAACCTTTTTTCTAACATCACATACTTACTGAGATTCTCTAAGGTGTCATTAATAGTAATGAGAAGTAGACATTTACCTTTATAATAATAAAATATTAGTGGGGTATAGGGTAAGTTTCTTTTAACGCAAAGTGGGTGTAGGAAGTTTCATATTGACGGAAGAGGAGCGTGATAAAAAAAGAAAAGTTGTGAAACCGTAGTTTAACTCAATTTCAAAAAGTAGTTGTTATATTTCAGATACACATTCTGTTCCACAAGTTATGATAACTTGTTCAGGTTTTAGGGCGCGTCGACAATTGATGAAAATTTGTTAATCGTTCTATAAGCCCTCTCTCTGTTTTCAATGTACCACAGAAAGACGATCATTTTATTTCTTCCAAAGGCCTTTTCTCCCTGATGATGGTTTCTTTTATGTTTTCACTAAGCGAAGTTGGTGAGAGGAAACACAGTTTCGAATCTATATCTGGATATTGATATTTCGGTTTTCCATGGCTTCCCGAAATCACACCAGACTAATGCAGGATAGTTCCTTCAACAGGCAGTGGCCGAATTACTCCTCGTTCCTTGCCCCCCCCCCCCCCCGTCCTTTTCCTCTTCTAATGACCTCGACGTGGATGAGGTTTAAAGCCATACAAAACTTAAACGCACATCGTAACCAAAGGTAAAATAGATCCATTTGTGTCACGAACGTTTTTTTTATATTTTTTTTTATCTATGACTCGAGATCATTAGAGGCGGGAAAGGAGAGGGCGCAAGGAACAAGAAGGAATTAAGTCACTGCCTTTTGAAGGAACCATTCCGGCATTCGCCTGGAACAATATGGAGAAATCATGAAAACACAAATCTGGAAGGCCGGGTGGAGACTCAAACCCGAATCCTCGCGAAAGCGAAGCTGGCGCGTTACTGCTCACCCACCACGCTTCATACGCGAACGTTAGTAGCTATAAAGAAAATGACAAAGATTAACACAGATAATCACTAAAGCCAGAGAATTCACTGTAAATCACTGCATATTCTAGTTTTGCATTAGGCTATATCACTTTAAGGTCTAATTGTTCCTGTCAGGACTCCAAGCATGTGGAAACAAAAATGAAGGAACTGATGAATACTTATTTACAGTTCACTCACCCCGTGGTCTAAGCGGTCAACACACTAAGACAGTATATGCTGCTCAATCCAGCGTTCAATCAATTTTCGTCATGTGGTACTTGTTAACATTGTAAGCCTAGCAGCTGGGATAGATACCGAACCTCTCGACTGTCATACAGAGTAAGGACATACGACTTTTTTGACGGTAATTCATCCACCGAATGGTAACGTCAATTCTGGTAGTAACCTAAGTGTCATCCATACATACGTAACAACCCTGTTTTTACTGGGGAAATTTGACTTGGCGTTCAACTATTGCCTCAGAGCACAATATCAACGCATCCGCCTGGTATCTAGGTATATGGTGTATATACATGGTAATTTTACGAGATTCCTAACAATAACGAACTTATCCCTGTGTGTGGCAAATATCCATCGCACCATTATGGAAACATATGTTGAGCCAAAATTATGTCCTCGTTGTTCTAGCTGTTGTTTTATTAAAGATTAAAATATTAATGTCGAGAACAATATCAGCCTAGGCGAATGTGATAATAGAGAAGACAGGCAAAACATCAATATCTAATTAAGAAATAGTGAGTAGAATGTACATAGAATCATATTTAGTTGACTGTCAGGAGGCCTGCCAATTATTTCGATAAATGCTTCCAGAAGTGCGGCATAAAAATTTGAAATAACACACGAATCTGAAATTTTCTTTTTGTTGATTTAAAGTAGATTCTGTCGTATTAGATTATGCAATAACTAGTCAGTATAATGTAAAAAGTATCAAATTCAGATGACTAGATGTTAGGAACTTTGACAACTATTTTAATGAACTGTTCCAGTAGTGTGGTAAAAAATGGAAAGAACACAGATACGTGATATCTTGTTAAAGTTAGTTTAAGTAGTCCTGTCATGTTAGATTAAATAGTGCCTAGAAATCCCACATTACTCTAGCCGATACGCGAAATTTGTTCAGTGGGAAGTGAAGTGACCGAAATGAATACGCCTAGTCTACAAGCCATATCCATTTAGACACGCCGTTAATTGACCGTCAAAGAAAGAAATCAAAGATGACAGAGCCAGTGTCCAAAAGAAATCGTACCAAAAACATTGTCACCACACAATGCTGGAGTTGAAGACTTTTTTTTTTTTTTTTTAATAGTTTTATTCAATATTGCATCTTTTTAATAGTTGTTCTTTTGAATGACGTGTTGGGCATTGCTCTCTCACCATAAATTTAATGCGACTATCCTTTAATTTGAAACATAATCAAATTATTTTTCTCTGTAGCTGCAAGCAGTTTTAATTAAATTTTTTATTTCGCTGGTGTGAACGCTCTGGTGGCTATCTCCTTATACACCCATCTTTCTCCTCTCCTCTCCTCTGCCTATCCACTAACTGTTGCCCTCTACTAATTTGAACTTGAAATTCTTTCAGTGTTTTTGATTTCTCTTGGTAATTTATTCCAATCTCTGACACGCTTCCTTAAAAATGAAAATTTTCCCCCACTCTCATGCACCCTACTATCTACTTTTACCTATGTTATTTCAAATTTACCTTTGGTACTACTTACATTTCTTTAGTAATCACAGTTAAAATTGTAGATCTCACAGACACAAACGCGACGGAATCGTAATGTTGTAACTGCCACTGGTAGCCCAGTCAATAAAGGGCCAAAAACAGTGAATGTCGGAACTTTCTCTGGTAAAGCTGAATTTTCTCCCAGTAGTAGATTAATATTAGAGAGACATTTTTTCAAAAGTCCCCGAAAATTCCAATGGAGCTCCCCCCCCCTACCCCCCTTTAAGTTTAAAAATGTAGAGTTTTACGCAATCGCATACAACTTTTTAACCAAACGTTTGTTAAGGTTATATTACTTACAGTTTTATTCCCTGATAAATATTCTACAACTTTTATAATAACATAATTTATGATATGTGCAGCAGTTTTCCCGTAAATTAACGAAATGTTGTAAAAAAACAATATTTTTTTGCCACCTATCTACGTTTTTGCAAAACCATATTTTTATTCGTCACCAAATGAAAAAATGCTTCGAATGAAAGTTGTAGCTCATATATTCCTGAGTACATCGGTGTATAAACATATACAGTTATGTGTATTACTCTACTACTAACATAGAAAACAGTAGCTGGGTTTTGAGCGCGTGAGCGCCCGGGAGTCGGCGGGTAGCGTGAGCCGGCCGCCCCCGTTTTGTAAGAGGAAGAATAAAGGTGCTATAATTTCCAGAAATTAAGGCGAGAAGACAATTTGCTATTCTATTCCACCTTGGTAACTCGAGGGGAAACAAATTTACTAACACATCGAAATCACGCTATAAAAAAAGAACTTTTACTTGAAGAAAGGTATAACGTGCGAGCATTTTAAACAACAGTATTTTCTCAATAAATATTATCACTTCAGGCTGTATCACGCATTAACATATTTTTCTCCCCTCACGCGAACCAATGACCTCCAGAAAGTTCGCTTAAGTTTTCCTGTCAATTTCGAGACGCTGTATATCAGAGCACTATCTCCACTAGAATTTGGTCTCTTTAAAGAACATTTCACTGTAAGAAGAACGGGGAAATACTGGTCTGGGACGTGGACTGACATGTGCATCGAACAGGGTTTGATGCGTCCCATGAAATCCGTTGGGGGCCTAACTCATGGACGAGGCATAACCGACAGCACTCTATCGAAATGGGTCCTCGGAACACAATTTTTCTTAAAAATTCATGATGCTGTGGAAGCTTACTTTGGGACATCAATTCAGTACAATGAGCAGCATGTTGAACTTCGCGTATCTAGACGAGAAGGAGATTTGTCGGACCTGCAAACATTTACAACATGGTTCCAAACACACAATCCTTTTACAAAACTATCAGGTGAATTAGTTTCATTGACATCTGGATTCGTGTGTGATGACTCAATAAACTGCGATGAATCTTATGATTTCGGTCTCTAAGCCATAGCCAAAATGAAGGGAACTAACTTCCATGATATTAAACTTCACAGGAAGGATATGGTTAAGACTCAAGCAGTGCAGAAGTCAGCATTGGTACGATCAAAAGAAGTTTGTGTGAACTCCCAACAACTTTTTAACCGTATTTTGTGTGTGTGCGACAGTCCCGGAAAATTGAAGACTTACTTGGAATTCGAACTGGCTCCTCGACCACCTGCTTTTTTTGATGATGTATCCTTACGAAAAGGAATAAAATCGTCACTGATGAAGGTATGTGAAGAAGGTGTCATCGACATAACGGACCAAAATGGTGCAACTTATGTTTTGGACGGGGGATTTCTTCTACACAAAGTAGCGTGGTCAAGAAATGGTTCCTATGGCGTCATCTTAGAAACTTACTGTACATATGTTGTAAATAAATATGGATCTAATTCAATTGTAGTATTTGATGGATATCCAGACGAGCCAACAACAAAAATGAAGAGAAAAACAGAAGAGCAGCCAAAAGATCTTCACCTAACATAGTATTTGATGAAAACACAATTTGTGTTACTGGAAAAGAGGAGTTTTTAGGAAATACTAGTAACAAGTAGAAAACTGGTACTAGCTTTGGCATCTGAATTCAGAAAACGAGGACTACAAGTTGTTACAGCGGAAGATGATGCTGATGTGCACATTGTTATGACAGCAATTCAACAGCAGAGAAGTGACTGTAAGGTATTTGTCGTTGGAACCGATACCGACTTAATAGTAGCACTTACGGCACTGGCTCCTGAAAGTACTTGTATATACTTCTGTAAAGAGATAGGGGGTGCAGTTCCATTAACAGTGTTACTACAGAATCGCCACTCTCATAGAAAAGTTTGGAGATCAACGTCAGTTACTTCTGTTTTGTCACGCTATGACCGGATGTGATACCACATCCAGCATGTATGGAATGGGTAAATTAAAAGCGATAGAATTGCTCAGATCGAAACCTGATATGCAGAATACAGCGAGGAAGTTTTTGGATGATTCTACAACAAGAGAGGACCTTTTGATTGCTGGTGACAAATTTGTTTTATGTTTTTATGGGTTAGAGAAATATTAAAATCTGAATGAATCCCGTTACTACAAGTTCTTGACAGTAACAAAGAAAAGTTCCCTTAGATCAAATTTTCATCTAGCAACATTACCTCCAACGTCTGAGGCATGTCGTGAACATTCGCTGAGAGTATTTTTGCAAGTTCAAAAATGGTTAGGTAATACTCTTGATGCTACAAACTGGGGTTGGAAAATTGAAAACGTGAAAGAAATGAGAGGTACCAAAAGAACATTGAAACCAATTCCTACCTCGAAGCCATTTGCTCCAAACGAACTGCTGTACTTAGTGTCATGTTCTTGTAAACAAGGATGCGGACAATACTGTGGATGTAGAAAAGTGAACCTGAGTTGCACTGCAATTTGGGAACACTGTAGTGGCTTATCTTGCCTAAATTCACACCTGTATTCAGAAGAAGAAGATGAATTTCCTCATACAGATAAATATGTAACCGTTATCAAAGAGACATGCTTCTAAACATTAAAATAATCATGACTTGTAAATATTAAATCGGTGTATATAATATCTGTGGTGGGTGGGAGGTCCGTGATGCTGTTTTAAAACACAAGTAATTTAAAACAGCTGCCGGTTTAGCCAGTCCGGGACACGGCGGGTCCACTAGGTGGTGGATAATGGAATGGCCTGATATAACAAGGCTAGGTTAAATCCCCCGAACCAAAACTGGCATACAAATGTGTACAATAATTAATTATGAATAAAATTAAAATCTTTAATTCAAATATGTTACAATCAGAAAAACAAATTTTACTTCTCATATCACTCTAATGTTATTTTGATTATACACAAATATTTACTAAATTACAAATTAAAGGTCGACACACTATGGGCTAGTACGAGTATAAGTGTTAAAAATAGATGTTATAATTACAGTATTAACTAATTGAATAGGCATATGAGGATAAGGCGCCTTTCGCCTACGCCCGCCGACTCCCGAGCGCTCTCGCGCTCAAAACCTAGCTAATGTTTTCTATGTGACTAGTAGAGTAATACACATAACTGTATATGTTTATACACCGATGTACTCAGGAATATATATGCTACAACTTTTATTGGAAGCATTTTTTCATTTGGCGAAGAATAAAAGTATGGTTTTGCAAAAACGTAGATAGGTGGCAAAAAAATATTGTTTTTTTACAACATTTCGTTAATTTACGGGAAAACTGCTGCACTTATCATAAATTATGTTATTATAAAAGTTGTAGAATATTTATCAGGGAATAAAACTGTAAGTAATATAACCTTAACAAACGTTTGGTTAAAAAGTTATATGCGATTGCGTAAAACTCTACATTTTTAAACTTAAAGGGGGGGTGAGGGGGGGAAGCTCCATTGGAATTTTCGGGGACTTTTCAGAAAATAATCCTCTCATCAAGGTC
Organism: Vandiemenella viatica; assembly: GCA_031002005.1. Lineage (NCBI taxonomy): Eukaryota > Metazoa > Arthropoda > Insecta > Orthoptera > Morabidae > Vandiemenella > Vandiemenella viatica. Next base: position 2,596 of record JARYHS010014116.1, on the reverse strand, counting down.
TATCACCTTTGAAAAAATCAGCTTTACCAGAAAGAGTTCCGACACAAAACCTTTATTGACTGGGCTATGGGTGAAGGAAGGTGAGTGGCCCAGCAGTGATCGGGCTCGGCACACATAGCGGAGAGCTGGTCAAACAGCCGCTTTCATTAGGATCGACAATCTGACACAGCCTGCCAAAGCAGTGCACTCTCTGGTTGTTGAAACATTTCCGTCCGAAACAAAGGCCGCACAGGTCAGTTAATGCAATAACCAACTTAACACAGCCATATTACGCGACGTAATGCCCTGTAAATTTATAACTATTCGAAAGCAACGCAGGACATAAGCACGTGGTGCGGTGGTGCTCGTACAAAATGCAAATGTTGGTGACAACTGCGAGTCGCGCGGCGCTTAATTAGTGTTCAGTGTTGTTAATGACTTTAACACATATCTCATCAGAGAGCAGGTAGCGGACTGCAAGGCTTCTCAACGCCATGCGCTACTAGTTCAGTTCTACCTTACCAATTAAACTTATTGTAGACTACGCCCCTTACGATGCAATGAGCTCTGATTTATTCCCCCCTTCCCCCCCTCTATACTGTCACCAAAGGACCACGTTGTATCAGCCGTCAAATCTAGACAGTAATGGAGTTGTATTTTGTGAATCATTTGTAGTAGGCTGGAGTTTGGTTGAATACGATCTGCTAGGTTTGTTTTGAAATTTCCTGTAAATCAATGTATAGACTTTGTTTTATGAAAAGAAATTTTTTACAGGCCATTTAATATGTTTAAGAACAGAATTGTGCAAGATAATTGCTTAAATGTTGGTAATTCCAAGTATTAATGCAAGCTACGATGTCTAAAGGACAATTTGCTTCAGTTTAAAGTGATTACTGTCCATAATTTTGTGTTTAAGTAACTTTAATTTCCATTTATGACCATTTTGTATTGATTGTAAATGATTATGTATTAATTCTGATTGTTTTTAATATGTTTCAATTGTTTAAATATTGTTAATGTTCGAGAAATATCTGGCGGAAGCTTTTGAAGTGTTCTAGAAATTTCGATGGAGTTTATATAAAGCTAACATCCGAGACAAAGAAACAATTTTCACCGACTCAATTTACGACGGCCAAGGACTATATTGTCTGTGGAAGAAGTGTTGTATACAATCACTGGATTGTATGTTTTAATATAAACAGTATCGTTGACGTCGAGCTTATGAAAATAAAATCAAGTTTACAGTGAACTATATGGTCGACTGGTTATTTATTATATGTAATTAAAACCACCAACAATCTAATAACGTTCTACCGGTGCCCGTTGTTCACAGGTGGCCAGTGTGAATCATCAGAGAGAGAGAAGGACCTTGTCCTACACGAATTCAAATTAGACCCGACGTAAATAACATACGGGATGAAAGTCTGCGGAACTTGTAACTTTTTATGTTCTGCATGATGAGTGTATTTTTGTCTGTTGAATGTGTAGTTTGTGAGCCGGAGATTGGAGATCATCGCAGCATTCTCCTAGATGACTGCGGAAAACCGCGGGGACAGGATTCGATTCTTGTTCCGCTGTGCCTTCCCGATCACGTTTGGTGGCGCCTTAACGCACGCAGCGACACTGGTGGGTGGGCTCTGAATTAATATTAATATATGGCAAGTGACAATGGCGGCAGAGGTTGTAACCGCCGAAACGTCGTGTTTGATCTATGGACTAACTCCGAGAAAATTTTATTCATTTTCAACGCTGAGAAAACCTCCAGTCTTATACATATCTTTTACTTCTTTTTCTCGCAACTTTCAAACTATGTTAGATGTTAGAGTTTTTGGAATTTTACGTTCAAATACAGAATATACCATTGATATAGTGGGCCAAATTTCTCGTTCTTATAATAATAGTAAAAGAAAAGATCTTCAAACATTTATACCTCGTACTCTAGAATATAATTTTATTTTTTTCTACGCTTTTACTTCTACATAACGCCACTAAAAGATAATTTTCCAAGATTTTAAATATGATATTTTTAGTCAACGGAACACATAACATGTTCAAGTCAGTGACCTATTCCGTGTAAGAGCATAAGCTTGTGACAGATGGACAAAACGTATAGCGAATAAGTTTCAGACATCAGATTTACACATTTTACGCACTTCATTTACCCGCCAATGCGGCTGTGTGCTTTAAAGCAGCACAGCCGAATTCCTTCCCGTTCCTTGTCATTAGAGCCTTTCCCCCTCCAACGATCTCAACGTTGACGAGGCGTAAAGCCATAAGCGAAAAAATAAAAAAAACGGAGCTTGAAATTGGTCTATGGAGTCGAACACATCCAGTATTTAAGAACTGAATGTTAAAATACTGTCAGCTAATCAGTTAAGATATTTTTTATTTTGTGTGTGTGCGGCTTTATTTTTATTTTTTGTTTAAGACTTCACGCGTCGAGTTCATTAGGATGGTTTATTCTGTGGTTACGTTGTCATGCATCAATTCATCATTATTTCGACACTGGTCATAATTCATAGTGAGTTGCATTTTAATCGGTGCGATAAATAGTATATCTAATACATTTGATTGTAATTGAACAAATATACTAGAAGCGCTAGCGACAACGCAGTGC
>JARYHS010014115.1:0-21991 GCA_031002005.1 Vandiemenella viatica | reverse complement strand
AATTATTCATTTTCATCTCATTTTTCACAAAATGAGTGTGAATAACACGACGCTATTTTTTCCCAAGATCCTTATTTTATAAGCAGAATATCGAACCGAGCCCGGCGGAGGAATGGTTAATGCTCGGCTTGTCATTCCGGAGAACGCAATTCAGATCCTCGGTCTGGGTATCCTGATTTCGTTTTACGTTAAATTACCCCATGCATGCGAATGCCGAAATGATTCCTTTATGATTCCATGGCCAAATTTCTTCCCATTCCTTGTTCTCCCGTCTCTAATTACGTCAACGTCGACAACCGTAAATCTGGGCATAGGAATAGATTTGAGAATGTAACTTACAATTACAACATTAATCTTAGAACCAGTTAAATATTTTCGCATAGATATATTCAATTTATTTACTTTAAGGTTTGTTTTCACATGAAAGTTTATTGTGTTTTTTCGGCTATTGAACGCGAAGATGATTTTACGGCTCATCGACGACGAGGTAATTAGGGTCGGGGAAGACCATAAGCAAGGGAATGGAACGAACTGGCCGTGACTTTCTGAAAGATCAGTCACCGCATTCACTTGCAATGATTTGAGGAAATGAAGAAATACGAAATCTGGAGAAACCAGCATCCTCCCGAATGTTATGTCTGAATTAAACAGCTGGGACACAAGTCTCGATGCATGTTTGATGAGCGACGGGGTTTCTGCCCACCATTATGAAATATGGATGTCGCTCCACATGAATTAAGTTATATTCGTTTCGATTACAGTGTTACCAAGATTTAATTATCATAAATTGAATTTTAAAGTGGATCAAAATTTTCGGTAGAGCCAGCCATCACAATGGAAATCCTGCACTGGTATCGTAAAGTTGTGATGATTCACAAAACGCTTGGAATCTTCCAATAAGAGAATTTTACAAGGATCCGGGATGTGCTGATATCTTTACTGTTGTTCTAAATAAAGAGATTTTTAAGCGATGAGCACAGTATTGGTTGGGTATAGTGAATCAGATTAGCCGAGGAGCAAACACAGGGCTTCACTTTTGCTTGCAGGGACTACGTAGAAGTTTTGGATGATATTTGTGAGGGAGCCCTATCACTAAGAGGCCCTCACGGCTCAGGGGGGCCCCAAGCACAACTCAGGGGGCCCCTACCAGCAACACAAAGCAAAAAAAGGGTCGCCCATCTGGCCTGAGGTCCCAAAATAATTTTTTTTGCACCGGTGCCCTGTCGACCTGTCGACCTAGTTACGCCACTGACTTCAACAAGAGGTGACTGCACATCGTGAACAGAAATTCAGGCGAAGTTGTCTCCAACATTGCCTACCTACTACTGACGACGCCGAAAACAATAGCCCGATACCGCGGTCACAAAAATAATCGGTACCACTTATGAGCAAGTTGTTAGAGTCCTTTAACGCCATTGGCTAGACTCAAGTCTACGTCAATGCCAAATCGAACCCACATGTTAAACTTATGAAATAATCATTTCGCTTACTGCACCAACTGGATCTTCAGAACAAAATTAATATATGTTTTACTTTACATGCTCAATCGTTGTGCCGTAACTTGTAATATTGTCAGATATTACTGTTAATGCTGTAATTGTATGAGTTGTCGAGCTCATTATTGCTTACATACCCTACTTCTCTTTTTATGATGGCAAGAGTTCATCGATTTTGTACAGAAATAATAACTTCAGTTATGTGGTGTTCGATAAATGAAATCACAATCCCATGGCCGTTTCCTGCCGTTCTCTGACAATACGATAAGAAAATAATAAATGCAACATTAACTGTTTCTATTAAGCCGATTGTATGGTGACTAATTTTCTTGAAATTACAATATAGTTACAATGCCTATCACTATTGTAGCAAACCTTTGATCCGTTCGTTGTTTACAGGAGTGACCCTTTGGATGGAGAAGATGAGTGTGCCGGCACGTCCTACCTCGAGGACATCTTCCGAGTCCTTCAAGAGGAGCGAGGTAAGATAAAGGACACTCTCTCTTATCTCCGCGCATCACTGTGTCTGCCCTTCCAATCTTCAGCGGCTCAAACCAAGTAATGAAATCAGACGGTAGTATGTGTTATTAACGTTTTTGCTAACCATATTTACCCCACCTTCTCAAGAAACTGAAAAATAAGTATATGTATCAGCTCTGTTTAAACTATCTCTTCTACCTACTTGAATCAAAATTTTAATAGTTTTGTCAGTGTTCTATTTAGTCTGATATTTCAAGTTTCTTTGTTTCATGAAAGACTCTTAAATAATGTTTGTTTTGGAAACCAAAAAACACATCAGATATTAAGTTGTATTATATTATTTGATATACTGCAGAAAAGAAATTATACATTACTTTCTCAGTGTCATGACACTTGTTTTCTTCCCAGCTATTTTTCCATCATTCAGATACTGCTCACTTCTGATTAGGTTTTATTCAGAATGTTGCGTAATCAACAGACACATTATAGTAGGATTAAAAGTACACACACAAGAATTTTAGAGTTTTACATCAAGATTATTTACTTATAAGCTCTGATGTCATTAGTTGGGTTCAGGAAGCCGCCTTTTTTTGCCCATTGCTTTACGCCTCGTCGAAGTCGTAGTAATAGAGGCGGAAAAGGACTGTGCAAGGGGAACGGGAAGGAATTCGGTCATGGCCTTTTGAAGGAAGCAATCCGGCCTGGAGTGATTTGGGGAAACCATGGAAAACCCAAATCTGGATGCCCGGACGGGAATCCGAACTCACGTCCTCCCGAATTTGAGGCCAGAACGTTAAAAGTTCACCCACTACTCTCGGTTTCAAGAAGTCTTCGAATCTCATACACTTGATTTTTACACTCTCTCACCACGTGTTGTACTGTTTGCCTTTCGGCTTCACAACTCTTGTGATGTTATTATATTCAATTTATAGGTCACATCAGCACAATTGCAATTACTGCGGATTGATGGTCGTACATACTGCTTGAGGCTGGTCGAATCCTGGCGGTTTTTTGGAGTTACAGTGGAAGTCAGGCATTGAAGATGGCAATACATCAGCCATTACTGTTTCGAGATTTTGATGACGGAAGATTCACCACCCATTAGACCTTTTGCAGTGAAAATGGCTGAATGTCTGCTTTTCAGTCTTTGACGCTGACATTATTAGGAAGGGGCAACTGCGGACTGAGTTATATTTTCTGTTAGTCTCGAAGAAAGATATTCCCTTGTTTTGCTTTCGAAGGTGGTCTATGACATAAGACAGGTAGCCAGAAGCCTGCAGTGAATCGCATTATCCTGCTAATGGTACACATGGTCTCATCCAGTTGCGGATTAATCCTTTTGGTTTGTAGGTTATTGAACCGTATTAAGCACAGAACTTTCCAACCGAATACACCGAGCCGAGGATGACGCTCACAAAGCTTGAACCCGAACTCATTCCGCAAAATTTGTGTGGGATGGTGTTTCTGCTTGTGAGTCTGACAGCGTCTTTCATTAGATGGTTTCTATAAGAAAAATTCCTATACAAGGATTTGGAATATACATTGTGATTTACCCACATCCTTTAAATTGGACTCAAGTACTGATCTTATTCGGATACTGGCGCATGCCATTTCTGTTTTACGGAAGTATTTTCCGAAAATGTTAGGATCGGAGATAGGATATCTTCAGTTGTGTTTAAAGTACTGTGTTGAGTAAATAAAGATCTGTTATCCACGTAACCGAGCTATCTATATTTTGTGGACAGTATGTTGGCTGTATATAGTTTGTAAAGTATTCGTATAAGCGCCGAACACTGTAGCAAAACCGTTTTCAGTACGATGAGCGTGCTCTTAACTTCTCAGTATGATTAATGAGGAAGTCCTTCAAGCTAATGCGTTGTCAAGAAGGCGGATGGTTTTTCTGCATGGGATTGCTTGGATTAATTTATAGAGTAATATGTTCTTCCAAACCGTGTCATATGAATGCAGCTAATGTTTTTTAGTTCATTTGGTTCCATCCTTCTATGTATGTTGTTGTGAACGTCTTCTGGAGAGACACTAATGTTAAACGAAATCCTGCTTGTTTCACTGAGAACATCTGGAGTGTCTTCAAGTTGACTGTGTTATAAAAGAGAATTTCGAAGAGCTTGTAGACTGTGCTAAGCAGAGAGAAGTTGGATGGCCATTTAACATTCCAAAAATTTTTGCTTTAGCATCTATGGTATCACACCAGTTTGGACGACGTTAGAGATAAAATTATTTTCCCAGTGAAGGAAGATTCCAGACGACTTCCTAGCTTTTATATCCCTAATTGTTCTCGTAGTTTCTGAAGCAGAAAAATATCGATTGCATTTAGACTACACAGTACATGTTGTTTTGAATTTTGTGTATGATTTGCAGTGTATGGGATCTGTCCCTAAGAGCTCCCTATGATCTTTGTTTCTGATAATTGTGTCTTGTTGTTTACTCCCTCATTGCTGATATTAACAAATACATTCATCACTATAACGTACTGCAATGTTTTGTTTGTTTTATCAGTTACCTTCATGTTCTCTATTTCAGACATTTATTACATAAACAACTGTCTCCTTCGAGAGAGAATCATGTAGTTTGATACCCCTAAGTAATGTCTGGAATCAAAGTTGCTGGTTTTGTCTGTTTTCTGAAGGGATGAGTTTACACTGATAACTTCTCTGACTTCGAATTTGGTGCCGAAATGTCTATTGCTATAATTTCAAGAACTAATATTTGCACCGTATATCATGCAAGCTGATTTTTAGAGCGTAATTTATTTAATAATAATTCAATACGGTATCTATTTTGAAACAGTGTTTAAGTTCTCGCGCATTCCACTGATTTCGTAACCCTTGGATTCCAAGTACGGGGCGTTCCTGTCGAGAAATGCCAGAGATAAAGATAACTTTAAAGGCCAGCAGAAATTGCATCATCATCGCGATTTCATCTAGTAGCCGAAAGGTCAGAAGCCTTCATACTGAGACACTAGACAACTCGCAAACTTGAGGATTGTAATTAAAAAAATATCCGCTTCCTGGGGTAAATTAAATGAGCTGTGATTGTATCGGCCAAAAAGGAAGTTGGAGAATGATAGCTGTTTACAGTGTGTAACATGACGCGCTGTCGCCACGTTACAAGGTGCATTTTTATTATATATGCCATGATGTAAGAGTAATTTACATAAATCTTGGGCGACCACCTAAATAGATTTTTGTTGTAATTTTATAAAGTACGCAAGATTCCAAGTGAGGACTGTAATGAAATGGTGAACATACAGTGTATCTTGGTAAAGCGAATATTAAAGAATTATTGAGCTGTGTAAGCTTGAAGCTAATCGTGGTCTTCCCGAACCATGGCGACAAGAAGTCGTGGATTTGGGGTTTGCCGGACCACACACTCTGCTCCCTGGGGATGGGCGGTCAACAAGGTCACTCACCGGGAAATGCCTGCCGCCCGAACACAGAGTCGTCCCCGAACGCAGCCGAATATGTCCGACCTCTGTTAGATACGCTGGGCAAATCAGATATCGGGGATATCACGTCACATTAGGTGCCGACCTGAAGATCCAATCCAAATGAGCGTATAACTTAAAATCCTGGGAATTTTCTGTTATATGTGAGCTTCGAGACTACAAGGGGCGGAGCGAGAAATTTTCTCGCGCGGGAGAAGAGCGACGAGCGACGAGCGGCAATTCGATCTTCAATTCCATGCTATGCGAGTCTAGTCTGAGGTTGACTTGGAAAGTTGACTTCTTTCGCCAACTGCTGCTATACGAATTCTGGCTGCCGGCTTCATGGAGCAAGCTTATCACGGCAACACAGCCGATAATGCTATGACGCGCATTGTCAGACCAGAGATGCCTGTAGCCAACTTGTGAGATAAGCATACCATGGGTCCGCTCCGGTCACCGCAGACATCAGACGCAGAACTACAATGGTAACTTATTACGACCAAGCCATCTGATTGTGCATTCCGTGAAACAGAACCCTTAAACGACTTTGAGAGGATAGATCCATGTTCTCACTTTGTAATTGTAAAAAACCCCTGACCTAGCGGCATAATTTGCCAGAACTAGTTAATTTCGAATGATATATTGTTCATTCTGGCGCCCAAGGTTTTCTTTTTAACTGTAAAGTCACAGTATTATGTTCCTTTGTCTGAGGTCGTCATAACTTGTATTTTTCATTGTTTGCAGTTGTCATTATTTCTTGCATTTTGATTCTGAGATATATTTAAAAGTAAATATACAATTGTTTGCTTGCTCATGACGCCTAATTGTACCTCTGAGCGTTGCTTTTATGATTTTGCCAATTTGTTTTAATGTTAACGGTAAATTCTCTCAGACTTGTAATCGCCAGTGATAAGAAAATAAATGTCATCTTGTGACAATTTTTCATAAATTCCAACTAACGTCGAGATTCTTGCAAAATTAATAAATTTTCACTCCTCCATAAAAATAAAAATTAAAAATCCACAATTATTAATCATAAAGGTATGAAAGATAATTGTAACGTAGTTTTCCCACCAAGGCACCCACTACAAGTGTCAGACATAAAAACTGTAATAAGAAAATGGCACATTTTACAAGTCCTCCTTAAAAATTCTCCAATCAAATGTCTCCTTTTGTTTGTTTCAGAATGAAATGTCTGAACCGGTTCATACGTCGTCTGCATTACATCAACACAATTCACGGAGTGGATTTGCATTAGAATTAAACACGTCTCTGTGCATTCCAGTTCCCAACGGCACAAAGGAAAAGATAATACATACAAGAATCAGTGCGTAGCCTGATTTTTCCGATTTTATCCCTCCTTTCACTGCGAACCAAAGATGTAAATAGTGAACTATTTATCCGCAGTCGTAAATGAAGGTGCGTGTTCTCTTGTTCTCCAATAAATTCAGTTGGAAACAGGTGTGACAGAAAATTCTAGCCAATCCTTTATACTGAATCAATAATACAACGTGATGGGTGAGCTGTAACGCTCTGGCATAGTATTCGGGAGCGCGCCGGTTCGAATCCCTCCTCCAATCATCCAAATTTCTGTTTTCCAGGGTTTCCCGGAATCACTCCATACGAATGCTGGGATGATTCCTTGATTCCTTCAAAAGACGATGGACAAATTCCTTTCCGTTTCTAGCCTCAGTCATCTTACGCTTTCAATGACTTCGACGTCGTTGAGGCGTTAAACCATAAACAAAAATAGATAATTGTACGGGTTAATACAGACGCTCGTAAAGCGAGTGGTTCTTCTCTGTAATTTCTCGATACTAGTAATCAATCCATCAAGTTGCGGATTCCATATAGCAAAATATTCAGGATGAGAACTCAACTATCTTCTTTAGATATGCCATTCTTTAAAAAATTCTTTTTGATTACAGTCTAAAATTCGATTTATCTGTTATCGAACGACACTGCAAATTTAATGCAGAGAAAGCACTCAACGTGCTGATTACGTGAATCCAAAATAAAATTTGATCAATAAACCCGGCAGGTTGAGGGAAGTTGTCCAGCTGATTTACAATCTTTTTATTAATTTTGTTTGTCAAGCCCTTGTGTAAGCTGGAATATCTGTTATGAAACCTTCATTACTGTATGAGAAAGATTTTCAGCGTAGGGTTGTTCTGATCGTAAGGCAGTGAGCTCAGTATCACCAAGGAAGTCCCGGACACAGTGGGAGAAGTATATTACTGCCAGCCGGTAGTGCAGAGAGAAAGCCAGACGATCAAGATTGTAATTTCGACATCAAAACCTCAGCGGTTGCTACACGCCATCCGTAGTGCTGTAAAGGATCTCAGCCATTTATCAAACATGCTAGAAAAATTGGTCTATAAAAATATGTTTTTACCTTAGAGTAGCTTTAGATCTCCAATCATAAAAAAGCGGAAGGTTGATTCGCGATAACAGTTGCAGTTATGTGAACGTTTGAAATTTTTTTTTTTTTTTTTTTTTGCTATTACAGTGTTAATAAGATTTAAAAATTGTTCCAGATGCTACATTTTCTTCTTTTTCCTTCGTTAGGCCCAACTGAGGAGCTCGAATGAACTTATTTAGCAGATGCGTTTTTCTTCTGTCCCCAATATTATCATCTCACTGAGCTTTTTCCTACGTTATTCCGACCGGGTGTTCCTCCTTCTAATATACTGGTTGTTGGCAAATTTGTCGTTATTGACCACACTACTTCGTCAGTTATTCCGATTTCCTGGAGATCCTTTTCGGTTTCAATTAGCCAGTTGATTTGATTTTCATTGAAATGGCCAGGTTTAGAATTCTTTTGGTAAGTCTGTTGTTACTCATTCTGATAATATGGCCGTACAATTTAATTCGTCTTTTCCTGAATGTGTCTGAAATATTTTCCAAATGCTCATGTAGTTCGTCCGATTTCCTTTTCATCCAAATTCCTCCGGTGCAAAGTGGGCCCAAAATTTTCATTAAATTTTCTTTTCATGCTTTTCAATATCTTTAATCAATAGTCTTCCCCAAATAATCAAATTTTCTGATACGTATAACGCCTCCGGTTTGATTACAGTGTCTTAATTTGGCATTTAGGGATATTGACTTTTTGTTGTATCTGTTCCAGGTGATTCTGTAGGCTTTTTGTAATTTAGTTATTCTCTCCTAGTTTGCTTCACGGTTGTTCTGCAGGCTGAATAATTTCTCCTAATTTAGTAACTTGAGAGATATTGAAAAATCACGTTTTCAAGGGTTGTCCATCTTGGTACCGCGAAGATCCTTCCGTATAGTCGGTTTTAGCATATTAGATTTGGAGAACACATTTAGTTGAAGTTACATGCAGTTTTTCAACAGTGTATACTGCCTCTTGCCTGTTGTTATAGAGAATTGCAAGATCATTTGCAAAGGTCAAACACCGCAGGTGAAGTTTATTTCTTAGTAGCCTGCCAGTGGTTATTCCTTTTACTTCTTTCTCCCACGCTTTGATTACTTTGACCAGAACAAGATTGAACCAAAGGGGTGACAGTCCATCTCCTTGCGAACACTTGTCCTGATTTTAAAAAGTTCATATACCTCACCTAATAATCTAACTTTTGAAGTGGTATCCGTTAATGTCTGTTTGATTAATTCTCTTGTTTTCCTGTCTACTTTGTATTCTTCTAGTATATTAAAAAGTGTTTGTCTGTCAATAGAATCATAAGCTTTTTTGAAGTCTACAAAGGTGATTACGTTTTGTCTACTTTAACGGATTTGTAAAAAAATTTTTAGATTTAAAATTTTCTCTGCACGTGACCAGCCTTTTCTAAATATTGCCTGATGATCTATTTGTGTATCAAGTCTCATGAGAAATGCCTTGATTACAATTTTATAAGTAATTTGTAACAAGGAAATTACACTGTAGTTATTAATATCAGTTTTATCCCCTTTTTTGCTACGTTTTACAATATGATTAAAAGTGAATTTTTTCACAATCCTAACTGTTCATGATGTAGTCTTAACTTATATGACAGTTAATAAATCATATGCCAAACATCTATTGTAGCGGTGATTATAGTATTACTATATTAAATGAAGCATTTAGATATCTAATTGCTTAGACAACGACGAGTGACTGTGCGGAAGTAATATTAATCACACAAATATTCACGGATATATCTAGATGTTTCACTCAACGAAACACCACGCTTCCGCTACTTCCTTTACAGTTATCTTCAGGCGATTGCGATCCGTACTGGTCTGCTGAAATTTCAAGCCAAGAAAGTCTACGTTCTCAAATGATAATCGTGTATAAACCAGAATAAAATAATTCAGCTCTGTCACTACCGGTGAGCTAAACACCCCACAATATTCTTCATCCACTATCAGTCAGAAACTATGGCCAATCAAGTTTATACCAATATCTTGGGACACTAATTACTTCAGGTATCTTATGCCATATGTCAGGTGTACTACTGGATGCGGGTTTGTATCAGAATGGGAGACAGCGACGTTTACCCAGTTTAAACGAACTGGAAAAACTTGAAGAAAATGAGGGAAATGCTTCCTGCACTCGTCGTAAGAATGAGTAAATTATATAACCTTTCATTGGGGCGTTTAGTGAGAATTCATAGACAACATTGTCAACGAGGAGGCAAATCCATCCGCAACGCAATACGACCAGGCAATTCAAACAGAGCTGATGCTTAGTGTTTGACAATTTTTTTTTTGTTTCATTTATTAAATCCATCAGCACATATGTAATGCTACCCAAATTTTTTTTTTTTTTTTTTTTTTCGCAATGACCTATGAAAATTTTACGTGACGTGTTCTGAGGGTAATCCAGTTGGATTCTTCTGTAACTAAACCTAATTACAACGCATCATGATTTTACCAGGCTTGTAGTAAACTGGCACACTTAACATATAGTAATATTTGAAAGACGTTCAGCACATTTGATATAGAATAAAAAGTGAATCTTTAGAATTAAAAATTTTCATTTTTCCACATGTGGATATTTAAGTTATAGATATAGTTGGAATTTAAGCACTAAAATCAGTTTGAACAAAAATTAAGAATAAATCAGAAAGTTTAAAGTGAGTTAAGTATAATAACAAAATCACATTATACTGAGAATGCGATCTCATGAAATTCTTAAACATGGTTCAGAGAGAATCTGGTGGTATGTTGTTTGTCTTCACTTACGATGTCTTAAGAAAGGGGGTATGATTTTATACGTGGTTATGATGTTGACCTCCTGCCTAAATTGAAGAACTGTTCTCTGGGAACAGTGCTTGAGTTATTTAGGAAGATTCGTGTCGATTTCATGATGTAATTTTTTATTGTTGGAAGAAGAGTAGTTTCTCTATGGAGTTGTGCTTTACGTACTAACCAAAATGATTATTTGCCATATGTTTTGTAATGAGGAACAAACATAAACGTGGACTCGTCCTCTCGTAGACAACACACGAACATGCGACGAGCTATTACAAGCCCTCTGGTGTCGGAGCATGTCATACAGTGTATCACAACATTTTTCGCTGTGAACGCTTTGTTAATCTTAGACTTTCAGATGTAGGGATAGCTGCTAATTTTTTAAAACAGGTGGGCAAAGTTAGTGCAATGTTTCGCTTACGTGAACGGCAGGTGTTTTATCCACCATTGAACCCGTTTACCACAAGTTATTCTACTGGTTCAGCTTTACACCGACGTTCTGTGGACGTATTGTACACGGAAATGAAGTCAAGCGAATCCAAACAGATGTGGCTGCGTTTACAGCCTTCCTTTACCTCGTTGTGGGCGGGACGCGGGGAACAATACGACTTGTTCTGAACGACCTGGATTGAGAGGGCAGACAGACACCGTTCCGTTTGGCTGGCTGTGCGGGTCACAGAGATCCACTTACCTTCTCGCACAGCTGATTGGCTCTAGTCTGCGAGCCGCCAGCTGTTTCCGTCCGCCTTGCTTTTCTAGGTCTCATACCAGCGCCTCTGTTGGCTTTGCCAGTCATCAGACTAACAAACCAGGGCAAGTACATAAGTAACTATAATAGCTCTGTGTCTGTAACACGGTCTTTTCTCTTTTTACCTGAACTCATGTCACATGCTTAATGGTATAAAGGATTTTTTCTTTTCTTGTTTATACGAATTTAATGACTCGTCGACGCCACGGTTATTAGAGGCGGGAAAGGATTGGAGGCAAGGAACCGGAAGGAATTTTTAAGGCACCGTCCCGGAATTCGCCTGGAGTGATTCGGGGGATCCATGGAAAACCCAAATCTAGATTGGCGGACGGGGATTCGAACCAGCGTCCTCCAGAATGTGAGGTCAAAGCGTTACCACTCACCCTCCAACCTCAGTAAAAAATAATTCCGTGAAGGATTTGACATTGGGCTCAGAAAAAAACTGTTGAAGTCGCACAGTGTTTTATAGAAGCCTCGAAATTGCAGAGATTGTGGAGAAGACAACACAAAGATTCAGGTTTGTTTTCGAATTAAAACAACCATAAGTGATACTGTTGGACGGTAATAAGATAGGTGTCAGTGAGGTAATAAGAGAGGTACTGAAATTGCTGACGAAGCAATATATCATTTATTTCTATTTAGAATTATACTACCGCTGATGTCTTCTTTTACTTCTTTTATTACTTCTTCTGCGTTCAGATCGAAAATTAATGGGGATCGACTGCTATCTTGTCTAACACCCTTTTTAACTGATGCATGTCTCACGTGATTCTCTACTTTTATTAAAACTATTTTACTCTTCTATAGATTATGAAGTATTATTATTCTATCTTGATCTGCGTTTCTTAAAATTTGGAACTTCTTGTCCCATCTGACATTATCAGAAGCTTATATTAAACATTCACTTCAGCTAGTACTATTCCATTATGTAAATAGTGGAATTATTGAGTTTCAACGTATTCTGTTTGTAACACCGACCTCATTTCAAATCACAAGGAAGTAGCAAGTGAATGTAATTTAGAATAGAGAAGCGAATTCACGTAGTATTATCTGCAGCTTTGTAATAACTTTCACAACTCTCAACTTTTGCTCCATCTCAAGTTTATAGTTCGGAGTACCTTCCATTTGCATAACGACCAGTCTTTCCACTACATTAAATGGCGAACGATATGGAGCTCCATTTAAATGTGGCAAACTTTAGTTCTGAAGCCTCCTTGTTCCTAGCACCTCCACGTATAATATTGTTTATTTAGTGAACTGTGCCAATTACGGGAGCTGTTATTTCTGTTTCCCTAACAATTTGCAGCACCGTCTCGCACTAATATCCGTAACGAAACTGTGGGGGGGGGGGGAAAAATGTACCTTTTATTTTCGTTATGAATGTCACTGCGTTGTAATTCCGTGCCCTTTGAATCCATTATAACGAAATTTCGCAGGAAGATGTTTTCTCGTGACACAAACAGATACTTAGACGAATAATAAAATGTTTTTCACGTTTACTCCGCAAAGAAACATAGGGATGATTTTTTTCGTGTAACATATCGAGTGTGATAGCGTTCAGTCGGTGGTAAATAATTCAGTCAACGTTGTTTTCGAGAATTGTTATTTAGTTGCGTATTTTGCGTGATATGAGTTCCTAAATTGGTTTCAATGTGTGTGTTCTCCTGTAATTTACCAGATTTGTTACTGAGATTAACCCGACTTTGCATTAGCCGGTCGGCGTAGGGGCGTAGTGGGAAGTACCTAGATTATTAACCCTCTTACGACCCATCCTGCGTATTCTAATACCTAACAAAACTATCTGCCCCTAGGAGGACAACGTCTAGATTAGAGGGTACACTCGCATAGTCCGGTGGGGTTCCTATAAAAAGCAATTTCCATTAGAGGTGAAGGTGACATTAAGTGTCCGTAAAATACCAGCCCGTACCGAAGATCCTCAGTGTTCAAAACTGCCACTTTGACAATGAACCATTAACGGTTAGGGTTACATAAAATCCATTTAAGTTCGAATGTCTATAAGTATTACCTTTTTAGAAATAGTTTGTCTAGGAATAGTTTCTACGCCAACCACACTGATAGGTATTTGGTTGCTTGAAATAACTCCAAAGAATCACTTTTTGTTATATTTATTTTTCCATGGGCTCTATAATATTATTACAGAACAAAACTGTCTCGATCCAAAAAATACTAAGTACAAACATACAAACGTTCCAGCGATTCTAACTTGCAACTCCAGAACTCGTCTCTGCCACTTGTTTATACAGGCGCTACAGAAAAGTTCAGAATAACAAAGAAAGCCGAACGGCGTCAATACAACCAAAAATCACATTAAAAAAATCAGTATTAATACAAAATCATTCACAATAAGCATAAAACACGCGGATATGAAAATTAAAGATATTCATAGGTATTTTCACACAGAGTTATCAACATAAGCCAGTCCAAACAGTTGAGAATTGTCCTCCAATTGTGCTTACAATTACAAACATTTAACCAATGTTTCATGTATAATGCTGTCCTTAAACATATCACATAGCATTTACATAGTTTCTATCCATAAAACTATACACAAAATCACAATTAATTACACGAAAATTATACAGAACCATAATTATAAATCAAAGCAAGACTAAAGTGATGAAATGTAGCAAAAATGATACAAATACTAGCAGATTAAATATAAAAATAGGATCGGATGCAATAGGAGAAGTAAGTGAGTTCTGTTACTTGGGAAGCAAAATTACAAGCGATGGCCGAAGCAGGAATGATGTTAAAAGCAGAATAGCACTAGCAAAAAGAGCCTTCATGAAAAATAGAAATCTTTTAGTTTCAAATATTGATCTAGGAATTACAAAAAACTTTTTAAAACTCTATGTGTGGAGCACAGCACTTTACGGTAGCGAAACATGGACTTTAGGAATACCGGAAAGAAGGAAAATTGAAGCATTTGAAATGTGGTGCTACAGAAGAATGCTGAAAATTAAGTGGACAGACAAAGTAAGAAAGTAACGAGTTTTGGAAATGATGGGTGAGGAAAGAAGTTTGTGGAAGAAGCTTACAGAAAGAAGAGACAGGCTGGTAGGTCATATTTTGAGACTTAATTTGCTGGGTATGGAGGGAACAGTCGAAGGTAAGAACTGTAGAGGAAGACAGAGATTAGAATATATGAAGCAGATATTTGAGGACGTGGGTTGTAAGGGATATGTAGAGATGAAGAGGTTAGCGTATGAAAGGATGGAGGATTGTATCAAGCCAGTCGAAAGACTGATGACAGAAAAAAAAAATTAATCAACTCCCAGCTTGCTATACATAATTTTTCAAATAACATTTCGTTGAATGCTGGGTCTTATTGCCGTCCTGGGTGGCTGGAAACTGTGATAGATGTCACTGCCGCAGGCGCGGACGCGGCGGCGTCGTGGTTTGATGCGGCTGGTGCGCTGGTGGCTCGGGAGGTGCCACAGTGGTGTCGGGACGGCTGGAGGGCGCTGGGAGGCAGCCTGCCAGACTTCCTGGCTGCCCTCGATGGAGTCCACGACGTACTGCTCGGTCAGCGGCAGTCCACTCAAGGTGGGAACCAGCCTTAAAACCATTACGGTAAAAACAAATAACTTGTACGTAAAATTATACACATTGATTCCGTGATTATGTTACACACTTTCAGAGATGATTCTTCTTCTTCATCTGGTCCCTATCCACTCCGGATGTTGGCAACCATCTTGGCTGTCTTATCTACGCTGGTTGATGCTCGGATTAACTCCGTAGTTGTCTTGAAGGTCCATGTTCTCAGATTTTTAACCAAGAAATTCTTCTTCTACCAGCACTTTTTCTTTCCTGGTATTTTCCCCTGGAGAATAGACTGCAGGAGTTCATAACAGCTATTAGTCCTCATGATGTAGCCAAGGTACTGAAACTTTCGTGTTTTACAGTGGTCAATATTTCCATATCTTTTTTTCATTTTGCGGAGCACTTCAGCATTTGTGGTGTGGTCTCTCCATGGTATTCTCAACATTCTTCTATACAGCCACGTATCAAAGCCTTCTAATCTTTTACTAATCGTATCTGTTAATGTCCACGTCTCAACGCCAAACAGGAGGACAGAGAACACACAGCAGCGCAGGAGTCTCATCTTCGTGGTAATTGATAAATTACGACTTTTAAAAAGGTTATTCATTTTATTGAAAGTAGCACTGTCTTTACCAATACGTGACTTTACTTCATCAGATGGATCCCATTGGTTATTTACTATGGTACCAAGATACTTATACCTTGATACACATTCAATGGTCTTCTGCTTAATCATAATATGGCATTGGGAGTTGTTGTTTTTGCCAATTACCATTACTTTTGTAAATGTGTCTAAGGTATCTCCAGAAACGACCGACTCGAAAGTTAAAGCGAAATTCGTTTTGATACCGCTAACAGTGCACCACTGTACACAGTTTTTATCAGAGACATACTGCCTAGGTTCCTGGAATATATCTGAAGTGAACTACACTTAATGGTTCCTTGAGGTTTATTACTATGTACACAAAACACTGATAAACAATAACAAATGTGGTACAGTTAGCGGATGACCGTCGAGAAATTTAGCCTGGCCCTGATCCGGGGTAGAGAGAGACGGCTTCTACTTCTCGCGAACTTCCGGTGGTCTTCGGTAGTTGAAGCTGGTTCCGCGGTCAGGCCGGAACTGGCGGTGGAGCGGCCGGCTACGCTTATATAGGCGGCCTGGCGCAGGAATTCCGTTGTGTGGTAGTACGGCGACCTCTGTAAGAAATAGTCCCACTTAGCTTCTAGATGATTCTATTTGTTTTCCTGGTTTGTTTTGATGTCTTTGCGCCTGTTTGGAGTCGTATATGTATCCCGGCGTGCAGGCGCGTTGTGTGTGAGGTCTGCCTGGCAGGGGCCTTTACTGGCAGACTGAACATACCTCCCTCCCGGGGGGGGGGGGAAGCGATGTCTGCGACGTCTGCGAGGTCGTCTGCCGCGGCGCCCTGGAGCAGACTATGAAGGCTACCTCCAGGGGAGTACAGAGCTGTTCCCCTGGTGATGCGTGCCGACCTGCGTCGTGGTGCAGGTTGTGGTGGAGGTACTTGTGGAGCTAACGGCATCGGTTCGTCGGCGTCGATGGCCGGGGGCTGTACGGGGGGCGCTGAAGATGGTCCCCGCAGGTGGTCGAGAGGCTGCAGCTGAAGGGTGTCGGAGCGACCGACAGGTTGTGGCGTCGTTGGTGGCGCTGTAACTGTCCCTGAGCAACGGTTACACGGCAGGAGTGGTGGAGGTGGCAGGGAAGGAGAGGAAGAAGTGGATGGCCGTGCCGTGGTGGAAGAGGACGGTGCCGTGGGGTAGCGGGGACGTAGTTGGTTTCGATGGCGTCGCACTATCCGGCCATCCAGGCTGACGTCGAACAGTTGGCGGCCCCGGGGCCGCTGGATGACCCCCGGAAGCCAACCGGCCCGGGAGCCAAACCCGCGGGCCCAGACTAGGAGCCCGGGGTGAAACGGAATGGGCCCGAAGGTACCTGTACTTTGGGCGGGGGTAAGAGGAGATGGAGGAGAGTGCGAGGTTGGCGGCCATGCAGCAATTCCGCCGGGCTTTTGGCCCCCACTGGAGTGGTTCGATAGGAACTGAGGAAGAGTGTCAATGCCTCTTCGAGTTTGTGACTTGTGGTGTATTTGGTCATTTGGGTTTTGAATGTTCTGACTAGCCGTTCCGCCTCCCCGTTAGATTGGGGGTGGAAGGGCGGGGTGAGGAGGTGTTGGATATTGTTGGCGGTACAGAAGGATAGGAATTCCCGACTTCGAAATTGCGGTCCGTTATCTGTGACGATAGCGTATGGTAATCCTTCGATGGAAAAGATCTTCGTGAGGGCTGAAATGGTGACCTCTGTGGTGATTGTGGAGCAACGGACGACATATGGGAAGTGGGAAAAGGCATCCGTCACTAGGAGCCACTGGTGGCCTAGGAATGGGCCAGCGAAGTCGAGGTGAATGCGTTCCCAGGGTCCGGACGGTGCCGGCCAGGAAAGGAACTTTTGAGGGGGGCGGGGCAGTTGTTGGGCACAGATGGTACAGCGCCGCACCATCTTCGTGACATCCGTGGTAAGGCCGATCCAGAATACATGGCGTCTGGCAAGGGATTTGGTGCGGGCAATTCCCCAGTGTCCTTGGTGGAGAGTTTGGAGGATTGTCGGTTGTAGGGATCTCGGAACGACGACCCTCGTGGTGGAATTTGGTTCTGTGCGGAGGAGCACTCCCTCTACTACTGAGAGCTGGTGGCGGATGGAGTAGTAGAACTTGAGGTCTTGATGGTGGCGTGGAGGGGAACGTGTTTGCCACCCGTGTTGGATGTGGTGTCGGATGACACGGAGGAGGGGGTCCTCCCCTGTGGCTGCCGCGACTTTTGAGGCCGTGACTGGAAATGTCTTCAGTGCTTCTTGTATGTCATCGTCGATCTGGAACACCAGAAGTTCCGACTTGTCGAAGGCAAGGTCTGGTCCCTGCGGTAGTCTGGATAAGGCGTCTGCATTGGCATGCCTGGAGGTGGTACGGAAATGCATGGTATATCTGAACTGGGACAGGAATAGTGCCCAACGCTGGATGCGGTGGGATGTTTTGGTAGGCAGACGTGTGGACGGATCAAATAGTGATAGGAGTGGCTTGTGGTCGGTAATGAGATGAAAAGAAATCCCATATAAAAGGGAATAGAATTTGGAGCAGGCAAAAACAATAGCTAGCGCCTCTTTCTCGATTTGAGAATATTTAAGCTGAGCAGCCGATAGGGCTTTGGAGATGTAAGCTACGGGGCGTTCCGTGCCATCTGGTAATTTATGAGACAGAACTGCCCCCACACCGTAATCGGATGCATCTGTGGCAAGTATCAAGGGGAGGTTTGGAGTGTATGGCATGAGGCATGCTGCGGACTTGAGCTGCTGTTTAAGGGTGTGGAATGCGGTCTCGCAAGCTGGGGTCCAACGGAACGGGACATTCTTGCGACAGAGGTGGTACAGGGGTGCTGCCACTTGTGCTGCTGAGGGTATAAATTTTCTGTAGTATGAAATCTTGCCTAAAAAAGATTTCAACTGATGTAGATCCTGAGGCCGAGGTAAGTTGGAAATAGCGTCCACATAGGAAAATGCTGGGGAAATGCCTTCCTGAGCGATGATGTGACCCAGGTAGGAAATGGATTGTTGAAAAAATTGACACTTGGAAAGGTTGCATTTCAATCCTGCTGCCCGGAGGCGGAGGAAGAGTAGGCGGAGGTTGGTCATGTGTTCGGCAGCGGAGGTTCCCGTGACGACTATGTCGTCGAGATAGTTGATGCATCCCGGAATATCCTGGAGAAGTTGTTCGAGATACCGTTGAAAAATCGCTGGAGCACTGGCCAAGCCGAACATGAGCCGGTTGAGTTGGAAGAGGCCAGAGGGAGTGTTGATGTGTGTATTGTCGGGACTGGATATCCAAAGGGATTTGAAGGTATGCTTCTGCCAGGTACCTCCTGCTAGTTTACGGAAGAGGTCGTCCGGTCTCGGAAGTGGATAGTCGTCTACCAGCAGATGCGGGTTGACGGTGGTCTTAAAGTCACCACAGAGACGTAAGCGGCGTCCTGGCTTCTGAACTATGACCAACGGCGTGGCCCAGGGGCTGAACCGCACCGGCTGGAGGATCCCTTCGTCTTGGAGACGTTGAAGTTCTTCCTGAAGTGGTTGTTGAAGCGCTACGGGTACCTGGCGTGCCCGGAAGTATCGAGGCCGTACGTCCGGCCGGAGTTGGAGTGATGCTCGAAGTCCTTTGCACAGCCGACGCCTGGTGAGAACAGGTCCTGAAACTCGGTGCAAAGGGCGTCCACTTCAGGAAAAGGAACATGCTGAGATACGAGGTGTATGTTATCCTCAATTGAAAATCCGAATAAGCGGAAAGCGTCCAGTCCAAATAAGTCTGCTGTGAGAGAACTGTTAACTACTAAAAAGGGGACTGAACGATGTACAGACTTATACATGACGTTTGCTGTGAATTGTCCCAGGAGTGCTATTTCCTGTTTGTTGTATGTCAGGAGGCGCTTGGGGGCCGGCGAGAGGGGGGGTGAGCCAATTTGCACATAAGTAGTATAATTAAGCAATGAGACTGCTGCTCCTGTGTCGACTTGTAGGCGCAGGGGCTTGCCATTGACCGTAACGTCAATAAAAAGTTTGGATGCTGTGGAAGTGTCTACCTGATTGATATCCATAGGTGCGCCGCTCAACCTGTCTTGGTAAGACCCTGGGCGGCGAGAGCCGGGATTGGCATTGGTGGTGTTGGTGCGGCAGACGGACGCCAGGTGTCCTTCCTTGCCGCAACGTGAGCATTCAGCCCAACGATCCGGACAATTTTCCCTCTCATGTGCTGAATAACAGGCGGGGCAGGAGGGTAGGCGGAGCGGGCTGCGGCGTCGGCGCTGCGGGATCCGCTGCTGCTGCCGAGACTTGGTGCCCCTGCCGGAACGGGCCGGTTCGATGTCCTTCTGAGGAAGCGGTCCCCGGTTGTGGTGTCGGGAGGAGCGCGACTGGGAGCTCTGGATGGCGGCGACGTCCTGTGTGTCCTCTACGTCGGTTCGGATTGCGGCCACATCCGCCCAGGACTCCAGGCGGCGATCTGCGGCCGTAGATATTTCGAATTTGTAGGCAAGTTCGATGACCTGCTCCAGGGATGGGTCCTCTAACTTGAGGGCGTCATGCCGGAGTGCGGCATCTGGTGCAGCCTGTATGATGTGATCACGCACCATGTCGTCGGCGTAGGATTCGTGGGAACAACGAGTTTGAAACTTACATTTTCTGCTAAGGCCTTGGAGTTCGGCCGCCCACTGGCGATACGTCTGATCGGGCTTCTTCCGGCATTGATAGAATTCGACGCGGGCCGCGACGACATGGTACCGGCGTCTGTAGTATGCATTCAGTGTCGTACAGATGGTCGTGAAGGTGAGGGTGTCGGGGTCTTGTGGCTGAAGTTTGGTGAGCAAGACATACATCTTCGATTGGTTCCAGGAAAGGAAATATGCACGCTGGTCTTCTTCTTTGGATATGTGATGAATTGCGAAGTGTTGTTTTATGCGCTTCTCGTAGGTCTCCCATTCTTCGACGTCGTCGTTGAATGCTGGGAACGGAGGCAGGGCCGTGGGTTGGCGGAGATTCCTGACTTCCGCAATCAGTTGTCTCTGAGATTCGAAGAACTGATGTAGAAGTCCTTGGAGGAACTGTTGCCATTCCGTATGTGCTGCTGGCGTAGCCATGATGGTCGAGAGTTCTTATCCCAACCTTGTCGCCACTGAAGTGAACTACACTTAATGGTTCCTTGAGGTTTATTACTATGTACACAAAACACTGATAAACAATAACAAATGTGGTACAGTTAGCGGATGACCGTCGAGAAATTTAGCCTGGTCCTGATCCGGGGTAGAGAGAGACGGCTTCTACTTCTCGCGAACTTCCGGTGGTCTTCGGTAGTTGAAGCTGGTTCCGCGGTCAGGCCGGAACTGGCGGTGGAGCGGCCGGCTACGCTTATATAGGCGGCCTGGCGCAGGAATTCCGTTGTGTGGTAGTACGGCGACCTCTGTAAGAAATAGTCCCACTTAGCTTCTAGATGATTCTATTTGTTTTCCTGGTTTGTTTTGATGTCTTTGCGCCTGTTTGGAGTCGTATATGTATCCCGGCGTGCAGGCGCGTTGTGTGTGAGGTCTGCCTGGCAGGGGCCTTTACTGGCAGACTGAACAATATCCCACTTGTTATTCATCAACAGATGCGGTTCCAACATGATCGAATACTATCTCACTTTGGAATCGAGGTTTTGGATCAGACATTCCCTGAAAAGTCGATAGGCAGAAGAGGTCCTCTTCCGTGGCCAGCGCGTTCACCTGATCTCACATTACTTGATTTCTTCTTGTGGTGCTATGTAAAAAGTCTTGTGTACGTGACGCCTTTCCATACTGGCAAGAATTCTCGTTGTCTGCGATGCTGTTCAAACGCTGTTAGAATGGGTACGATAGAACTTTGTGCGACGACGTCATGTCAAAATAGACGCTGGGGACGCCATTTTGAACAAATATAGAAGCTTGTGGAACTTGTGCAGGTAAATTGAATTCATTATTACTGTACCGTAGACTTAGGATTTTCGGTCTCTCTGGCATCAATTTACGTGCGCCGTTACTAGTCTATCAACAGGGAATATTATCTGAGGGTAGTATACAGCGGGGATTCTGTACGTCATAATCTAGGTTTGGAAGTTGGGACCCTTAGTTTCAGCGCTGCAGAACTTGAATAGATTTTCGCTCACAACATTCGACTCTGTCGTTTTTCCACCAGAGTCCCTTACCTCAAATTAATACATTTACCCTTCTACATCATCCCTGGAAGTTTACAATATCATCACGGTATCACTCAGTATGTAAGATCTATGTAAAACTAAGTATAATTTTGTATCTGAATGTCCACGAATGGGGTACTTTGTATAGTTGACGTGGTGGAGCGACAGCGGCAAATCGTTTATTGAAGTGAACAGCTAGGTCGGTGTCCATCTTCCGCTCGAAAGCGAGCAGTAGTTCCATACATGTAGTTTGGTCGAGGTAATTGTTTTAAAATTTCTGCAGATTCATCCAGGCTGCCCC
>JARYHS010014113.1:0-24830 GCA_031002005.1 Vandiemenella viatica | reverse complement strand
ATTCTTTAATTCTTGGCCACTAAGTTTGGGGGGAATAACATATATGAAATATTGCTGTACTGTATAGCAATGTGACTGATTAATAGTATGTGCTTTGCTCTGTAATAACAAGGAGACATGGGAACAGAAATGTTTTGTAGGTAATATACGCTAATGTGGACTTCTTTTGTTTTTAGTAAAAAATAGTAATGGTTCACGCTTAATCAAACGCAAGTAAATTTCACGACACAAAACCGAAGAAAATATTTTACTGTGCTGAAATATTTGCACCTTACTGTGTACAGAGTTTCGCAACCTGGGCAAACGGAACGCCGAGAATAACTCCATAGTTTCGAAATACTTGTCACATTGATATACCGATAATAGCAGACAGACAGCAGGCAAGAATACCTGAAATATTTCTCGTAAAAGCTTGGTGAAATGATGTGTGCCACGCCATCTTTCGGAAACCAGGAGAATTTGCACCTCGGCAGTCGAATTTTTTTTTTAATGTATCTCTAACAATGTGGTCTTTAGAGACGGGAATGGGAATGAATTCGGTCATGGCCTTTTGAAGGTAGCATCCCGGCATTCACCTGGGGGAAACCATGGAAAACCCAAATCTGGATGCCCGGAAGGGGGATTCCCGAATGCGAGGCAAGAACGCTAAATAATTTCATGAAATCAGGTACACATAGAATTCTTCCTCGGTTTTATATCTGGAGTTTATGACTTTTTTTTTTCATATCGAACGTTAAAAAGAAAAATTTATCACCCACTTCTTTAGCTAGCTTGACATCTGTATCAAACAGTATACATCTGAGAGGAAGTGGATTCGTGACCATCATACTCGATTAATGGATGAACTAATCGTCCATTGTCTACTTAAACCAATGGGTCCATTTTTTTTAACGTCTCTCTAACAACGTGGTCTTTAGAGACGGGAAAGGAATGGGAATGAATTCGGTCATGGCCTTTTGAAGGTAGCATCCCCGGCATTCACTTGGAGTGATTTGTGGAAACCATGGATGCCCGGAACCTCCGTCCTCCCGAATGCGAGGCAAGAACGCTAAATAATTTCATGAAAACAGGTACACATAGAATTCTTCCTCGGTTTTATATCTGGAGTTTATGACGGTTTTTTTTTTCCCATATCGAACGTTAAAAGGAAACATTTATGCTTTTTTTTATTCAAGGCAGGTATCCTCTCTAGGTATGGAAACTAAAATTTTGATTTTCGTTTTGAAATTGACGAGTTGGAACGGCTTTTTCAATAAAAACACCGCGGCCGGACTCGAACCGGCGACCGAACGCCACCTACCAGTGAGCCAAAGAACTAACGGGGGCTGCCATCTAGCCGCCGATAAATGAACTGACGGTCCAGCGCCCCCAGGAGATGGTGCCATCTGTGCGGCTGGTAGAGGAACTAACGGCGGCCATCTTGGTCGCCCAAACTGGGGGTCGGCCATCTTGGTCGCCCAAACTGGGGGCGGCCATCTTGTGACGTCACGCGGACGAGTGGAGTCTCTTCCGGGGCCGGCTTAAGATCTTTTGTCCCAGGTCCATCCTTGTCTTCCTACTACTGGGCACTGGTATATCGAACTCAGATCCCACAAAAACAGTTCTTTTAAAAAAGGCAAAGTATTATGGTTGTGAGATTAATAAATAAGCATTAACAAAACTGCTAAGAGCGTTGTACACTGCAGCGAGCCACATCACAATATTGATAATTAAATATAATAGTGTATTTGCTAACTTCTGGTCACCTGGAGTTTCCAACGTTACGGCTTGAACGAATCGTTAAATAAACAGTCAGTCAAAATTAAATAAAACCAAACTTTCCTAAAAGGTAGGCATTCCATATGCCTAACCCAAATATCTATGCTCTGTTTCAATCATTTGATGCTCAGACAGCATAAATTCCTCGTGATTCAGAACGTTTTAGTTACTTTTTAAGTATTTTACTTTGATTAATAGTCTTTGCTCATGTTCGCTGTACGTGAGTTAATAGGTTATTTAAAGTGGACATCAGACCAAATATGTTACCGAATTGACTATTTTGCAATTCTTTGCTGTGGCTTCAAATATTTAATAATCTGTATTAAGTTCTCTGGCGGTTACAGACAGTGTGACCAAAGATTACATTATGAATGTTTACCCAGCCTCAATAAAAAACAACGTGATGCTTTCGAAGGAAAAAGAAATTCTTCAAATTTTACAGAATCTACGACCATTGAAACAATTATATAATAGCGCGATCGTCCCTGTCCGTGCTTAATATGCCTATTGATATTTCTGATTTCTTAAAACACAATATAATTTATTCAGCCTAAGGATGAAACACAGGACAAGTTCCTACTTAGTTAAATCATATTCTTTGACCTTCCAAACTAGAACTTTTGTCGACCTGTGACGATACGCAAAAAAACTGTCACGGGCTTTCACTAGTTATTAATAATAATGCCATTTTGTTTTAATGAAAGGTAGTACGAAAGTTATATCTTCTTCTTCCAGTAATGATGGAGACAAGTAGAGAAAAAATGTATATTGAAGGATGATTGGAACCATCTCCTGGTGACGTGAAATTGATAACTTTTTGCGAAAATCCCACTTGATGTTTTTGTAGATATCGAATGAGTATTTATTATAATAATTTCAGTATAAATTACTTGTACAACTATACCTCTCTTTATAAAATAACCAGTAATACTCCATTATAACGACTATGTTAAAACAATTGAGTTGTTTCTTCACAGGAAATTTCTAAACCACAATAATTGAGTTCACGAATAATTTTTACTTACATTTACCGACTTTTTTTATTTTACTTAGTGCTTTACGCTGAACTTACGACTAAACTATTATAATGTTGGAAAAAGAAACAGAGAGTTGCGAGGAGACGTTGCCATCTGTGAAGTTTTTACCGCACTGCACAGACTGGCAGTACTGATGAGAAGCGCCGCGGTGTCGGTTTGCGGTACTAAGACGGTTGTGCTCTCCACCGATGATCAAGGAACGTGAAATCTTTTTTTGCACCCGAAGCTCCATTTTCGTTGTGTTCAGTTTTATTTCATTTAACATTTATCATTCTGGAAAACACCTATCGGTTGCGTTTTACTACGAATACTGTCAAGTTTTTTTTTTGTTAAATAAATGGACTTTTTTTTCTATTTCTTTTTTTAATGACTTTACGTCTCTCAACAGCGAGGTCTTTAGAGACGGGGGGGGGGGGCAAGGAATGGGAAGGAATTCGGCACTGGCCTTTTGAAGGAAGCATTCCGGCATTTGCCTGAAGTGATTTGGGAAACCATGGAAAACCCAAAACTGGATGCCCGGACGGGGATTCGAACCGCCGTCCTCCCAAATGCGAGGCGAGAACGCTAACTGTTACACCGCCACGCTCGGTATGGACTTCGGAAAACGGCGGTTTACTATTTACGAACTGTTTTTACTGTTTGTTACATCAGACGGAAGTATTAATCATTGCTCTTGTTTGATATAGAATCCAATTCAAGGGCCAGTAAATTCCAGAAATACGAGTATATATATTTTGATTAAAGCTATGGCTGCTCATTGTGAACTCAGCTTGTACATACTTAATAGTGATTTTATTTGGCGTGGTTGATTGAATACACTAAAAAATCTGTAGTCGTGGGTCGTTGCTAATTTCCTCATTGTTTGTTTGATCAACTGCTATAGATCATGCACTAGTATTGAATGTGTAAACTATTATTAACACTTGACTGAATTCTATCATAAGAGACATATTGATTCAAGGGTGAATGTCAGAGATGAAGCTTTGTTGTTATATTTCGTTTATTAGGGGGTCAAATAATGTGTACCACCTGAATTTCCTAGCATCCAATTTAATTTTCATTGTTTGTTTTGGAAGAAAAAATTGTAAATTAAAACTCAGTATCAGTAATAAAACTTTTAAAAAAATATCTTACTGGGTTTATTGTTACAGCGTTCTTGTAATAATGTAATTGATTATTATAATTTCTTAGCACATCTTACACTGTATTTCTGGAAATGACTAGCACTTCCTAAATACGATAAACCTACCAAAAACTCTGAAAAAAAAAAGACATTACACTACAATGAGAAATAAAGTAGTTATGTGGTGTTGGCCCCCGTTCATCTACATCTAGAGCTATACTCTGCAGAACGGGGAGCTATGAACCATAATATCAATTTCTCCTTTGTGTATTCAAATCATTAATGTGGTAGGAAGGAAAAGAAATACATGTCAACATCTGTGGAACATCTCATGATTTAATCTCTCCTTTCACTGCCACTCTTATATTCATATAGATGGGTGAAGTATTTTTTTCACTCTTAAATAAAGAGTTCACATAATTGCCAGTAAGTTCAATAGGAAACTATGTCTTCAGTCTGCCAAAAAATCCCAGTCTAACATCTGCAATAAGTAGGTGACACATTCGTAAGGGCTTTTGAAGCGGTCACAAAGCAAGTGACTTTTCCCTGAACTTTCTCAACAGCAGTAATCAATCCTTTGATATTAAAATTTCATAAAACATTACTGAAATTGAGATGAAATTGATTGAGAGAGTCTTATAAACAATATCCCTTGTATGATTTGCAATTCTTAAAGAATTAACCTATGATTACAATCTAGAATTCTTTTTACAGACGACCGATTTCTCACACTGCTGCTGTTATGCAAACCAATTTTGAAGAACTACACTGGATAGCATTATAACAGCTTGCCTATAGTATATATTTATCATCGTGTAACCATAATTTATTTGAAACTCTCAAAACAGATTTTGGGGCAAAGAAATTTTCTAATAAGTAGAATGTGGAACATCTTAAAAAAATTGGCTAAGTATATTTTCAATAATTTTCCATGAATAAGGAATTGAAAATACCCTGTGGCTATGGTAAAAATTTGCAGACGGTAGTGGAAGTTATGTAGAAAATAGATTAGTATTTATTTTACTGTATGCTCGTATTGATCCATTAAATTTTTAAAATAGTTTTGTTCATATTTTATCAACCATATTCGATTACTAATCGGAATCGCACTGAACGTAAATAAGACAGTTATCTTGAGTAAAATGTAATTGTTTTAGGTCATATTTTCTACACTTACTTGTTAGTAAATCATTATTTTATTTAAAAATGCCTATATAACTGACGCCAGAATTTTTGTTTATTTCTGACGCGTTTTGCCTCTCAGCGAGGCATCTTTTGTGATCCAATCATTTATGTAATATATTAACACTTTATAATAATTATTATAATTATGTTGATATGTAGGTATTGTACAAGGTGTACTTATTGTTAGACATATTTCTTATTTTAGCTGATCGCTTGTGGTGCCTTCAACCAACGTGCCACTTCAAATTACAGTAAATTTGACAGCGAAAAGATAAATATTCAAAGTAGTAAGAGTGGATTTAACTTTCACTGCAGGACCATTGATTCATGGTTGTGTGCGTATTGTTTTTTGACAATGGATCATTGCTTCACATTTTCGTAATCAGACATAAAGGATTCTCCAAAAAATTAATTGTACTCGCTGTTTTAGTTTTTAAATAGGAATGATGACTATCAGCCACAAAATGAGTTGTGGAGAAATACGTTCAACGATCCTTATTTGTGTTTTGAAATGTCCACATAGAAGAGACGATGTTTAACTGAAATATTTCGTGTCCTGTTTTGGAGCTAAAACAGGCACTGGAAGTTCCAAATGCCGGCACAGTATACTACCAATTTTTCTTAAACGCAATCACAATTAAATGAATCTTTTATTATGTTATTGCATGGAATATCTATCCATATGTACTCAGTTCTCTTAACATTAAGGCAATCTTTAGGAGTAATGCCGAAAACTTTTCCCTTTAAGTTCCTAAGTCATCGATGCTGTGGGCGAAACCTTTTCCGACAAGTATTGCGTCCCGGGTAAGCGGGGACGTAGTATTCGCGTCAGGTAGCGGCCCTATTGGAAATCCCAATTCAATTATCTGCGTGCGGCTATTGTTATTTATTTTTATTTAGACTGGAATGGGTGGCGAGAGAAGTCGGTTGCGATGGAAGTCGTTCCGTGAACCTTGTTACCCTTTAACGGGTTTCATTTGGGGTTGGCCCGCACCATCAGTGAGCCTCCGTGAGTGGGACATCTAACCTCAAGGGGGGAAAAAAACCTCCGGCTTAGAGATGTGCGTGCGGTAGCAGTACTCATTACACAACGGAAAAAAATTGTCTGTTGCCTAGAATATTTCAACGAATTCTTAAGTAATTTTGGATGATAAATTCAAAAATAATTTCTCTCTATCAGATTTAGTTTTTTTACTTTACTCATCTCCTTTTTGCTCCATTACATTGTAAAACATATTTCCAACAGTGTACATAGGCTGATGCTAGTAAGTTTTAGGGAAATTGAACTATTCTGTTTCTTTTTAAAAACAATTTATTCATATAAGAGGCAAATAATATTAAGCAATAAAGTATGCGTGATCCGTAAACAAAACACAAACATACTGTATTTTCAAAATTGAAAAATACAAAGAGTTTGTCGGAAAAGGCAAAGAATAAATTTACTCTTCTTTACGCGCCGTGAATGTTGAGCAATGGGATTATCTACTTTTAAATACCTGCAATATTCTCCCATCATCACATTATTCCTAAACCCTTGATATCGGTTTTCCACCTCCTTGATGTTCTGATGGAATTGTACCCCTTGTTCGTCGTTTACATCTCCAAGATTTTCAGGAAAGCGATCAAGACGACTAAACAGAAATTACACTTTGAAGCTCATATTCGCGCCAATATCACGAAACTTACACTGTTAATAACAAGGTCTTTGTAGTTTTAACTTTTGTGTTTCCTAAGGAAATTTTGCACTACTTCTACAAAGGCATACCAAGCTAATGCTTCATTCTCGTGCATAGTTTCGAGAAATTTGTGTTCTTTATGAGCTTACGGATGATTGGTTCATCAAAAATCCCTGCTTTAAGTTTTTCAACCGTCTTGTCTGGAAATACATTGCAAAAATACCTAAAACACTCCTCATGTTTGTGCAAATTATTTTAGCAATCCGAGTTTGATGTGAAAAGGTGGGAAGATTGTTTTGTCTCCATCAAATAAAGTTTCTTCTAATATATTGTCAGCTGTACAAGGAACCATTATGTTCCAGGGGGCCAATCTTTCTTAACATAATGATTGTCGTGGTCTCTATTATCCTACTTGCAAAGGAAATATGAGTATTTTGTATAACCGGTTTGCTGTCCGGTTTAAGTCAACGCAAATGACCTATTTATGTTCATGATACATAATCTTCTCTAAAACCAATTTAATTGCTTCATATTTTTCATATTCATGAAAAAACCGTGCACACACTTATAAACATCATTCTCTATGACTAATATCTAATATATAACAGAGGGGCGTCACATAGCTTAAAAAATCGATCTAATATTTCAAAATGAAGGTCATAAATGGAGTCAGGAGACCAGTTTCATACAGAAATGCTGTTTATTTCCTAAACACCAAAATCCTTGTGCCCAGTGTTACTGACGTCCCTAGAGAATATAAGTACCCATACGATGAACCTTCAGCTAGAAATTATGTTTTCTTATTAATTTTTAAGCATTAAAAAGTTTCATGCTTTCTTGTGGATTAATACTTAGTCTATCACGAAACTCCTTTTTATTTATGGAAATTAATGTTTATGAAAGTTCTCGTGATCTGATAGTACGTAGGACCAATGTATAAGTAGATAAACGAGAAGCCTATCGCTTTTCAAACGCCTTCATCCGTAAAAGTAAGTCAAGTCTCCATTACTGCATATTAATTCCTGCTCAAAAAAATTAATGATGTGCTGCATGGAAATATCAAACGAAAGAATTTTATTTAACACTGTAGGTTTTATGGGCATTTTTTATTTTATCTAAAAGGATTTTATTTAGAATTTCCTTTTAGAATTTACTGCGGAAGGAAACAGCGAAATTCCAGAAAATGTGCTATACACTGAGAATTAAGCAAAAATAAGAGAAATCTCGTCATCGGAAATAGAGACAGAAAGTTCTTCAAAACTGTATCATATATTACAGAAGGAGAGAACAGTGAATTTCGTGGG
Organism: Vandiemenella viatica; assembly: GCA_031002005.1. Taxonomy (NCBI): domain Eukaryota; kingdom Metazoa; phylum Arthropoda; class Insecta; order Orthoptera; family Morabidae; genus Vandiemenella; species Vandiemenella viatica. The sequence continues at coordinate 16,747 of JARYHS010014113.1, read as the reverse complement.
AATAAAATAAACTTAAACAGAGCTGTTAAGGATTGGAGAAAAGGAAACCTAGAACGGGAATTACAGATAAAAAATAAGGAACACAAACCAGTAACAACATGAATTGTCTCTTTAATTTGTGTAACACTAACCTCATAATTAATGGAAATGCAAATCCATTCAAACTGTGGGGGTATATACAGGGCGTTCGCCGGGAAACGCAACCCACTGTTAGCGCTACAAGGAAGAAACTGCTCCCGGCGAGCGAGCGCTCAGTTTCCGGCATTGTTCGACCGTCGGCCGCGGACTATTTCATAATAATTACGCTTCATAAACTTCATAAACTTGTGTGCTAAGCATTTAAATGTGACGTAATTCATTAGCTTACCTTATAAAAGATGCTGGAAGTGTTGACCCTCTTGTGTAATGCACATTTCACATCTTCTGAACATATTTCGAGACACACGCTGCCCTAACTGACTTAATGATTTTTTGGGTGACTGTTCTAGTCGAAAAGCGATATCGTCAATTTTCTCCTCTGTGAGAATACGGTTGACCGACAGTCTCTTTTTGTTAAAAAATGAACCCGTTTCTCTTACTTTTTTAACCAGACGCAGAATTGTTGATTTAGCTGGCAGTAAAGCGCCAGGAAATTCGCGACGAAATTTACTGCGACACTTTTTAAACGACTTCTTCTTCACATATGTATCGTAGAGAAATATTCTTTGTTGCAAACTGTAACGTACCATAATTTTACTCACACTCAAACACGGTACAGATTAATAAGAGTATGAAGCCCCAAACCAGCCAAACCGCAAAGAAACGTTTATTCACAACACTGATTAATAAGAGACTGAAGTCACAAACTATCTACAATGCAAAGAAACCGTTCTTAACAATGTAAGGGTCACTGCACTGCACTGTTGGGGCAGCGGAGGTGTTAAACAGTGCGGTGATTCACGGTGCCGTGTGGCGGGAGTTGCTGGCTCCACTGACCGAGCAAGTTGCCGACGGCAACAGACTGGGAGGGTAGCGTTTTCCGGCGAACGCCCTGTACTTAGTACAAAATTTTGATAAATATCACCAGGAATTTAAATTACAGAAAACATCCGTAGTTGATTCTGTTATACATCTTGTTGCTCATTAGTGAACCTTACCACCATCACATAATTATTCATATTCTTTGAACGACCAACGATACGCCGATAAGAACGAAGGAAGAACTTGTTACATTGTGAAATAACTGTGAGTACATAACAAGAAGTAAATAATAAAAATGCGGAGATTCAATACCCGATATTTTGAAAAAGTCACAAAATTAAAGCTTTATTCGGCCATGTGGCTCTACGACAATCCCTGACTCTTGAAAAAATTCTAACTATTGCATTCGAGTTTGCTTATACTATACTGTCATAAAAAACACATGCATTTTTTATTTATTAATGTACACAAATACCAATACTAAACAACATTTTATTATTTTGTACATCCACTCAAATCGAGATTGGTTAGTGATAAACATATTTTGCATTTAATACGTAGGGATGCTTTCCTAAAAAGGCCATAGTCGAATACCTTCCCTTTCCTTGTCCCCCATCCTTTCCCGCCTCTAATGACCTCGACGTCGACTATGCGTAAAGTCACAATAAAAAAGGCGTAGTGAAACCGAAAGTTTCCTTTGTGAAATTTACATATAGCTTTGGATTGGTATCGAGGACAGGAGCGCGAGTAAAATTAAGCAACATTAAGAGATCCACGACCGGCAAAGTAGAGCATGAGTCAGCGATTTGGAAATTTCCAAGCGCCGCACTATGACAGCATGTAGTACGATGATGATAGAGTTTGCCCTCTGCAGACAGCTGAAGTGGAGTGGGGGTTATCCTAGTAAAACCCTCAGCACAGAAAGCTAGGGGTCTGATTGTCACAGTGTATTAGATAGCACTGAAGCAGCCGGGAGTCGAAGCAAGAACCTACCGGGCTCCGACTCGGAACGGAGTCTATGCAGCCACAAGAGATATTTAACAGCAAACCAGGAGGTAGGCTATACTGAGAAAACGGTTGCATGTGGAAACGGATCTGGTTATTTAGTCAGTATTGCAGAAGCTTCAATGTATCTCAATAGTCCTGCCGCTTTGGGTTATAAGTGCCCATGTTACAAGGCTCACTCTCCTTGTTCCCATGATATGGGTGGTGCTTAGCAAGGTGGCACTGCACCAGCTTTATCAGTTCAGACAGTAATAGTTCAACCTGACATGCCTTTTACAGTTATTTTATTGTGTTTGCGGATATATGTAGAGTTATTGGTATAGGTACCTTCAGAAATCTTCTGTAAATAAACATGTAACTGTCCAGCAATTATTAGCCCTGATTTTCCTGTACTGATCCTATCACGAGAGTCACATCTGAACAATCGTCGACTTCTATGCTCGACGCTTATCCATGCCTCCCATATGTCAATCTCCTTGTCTAACCGCTCGGCCGGACAGAGCGACCTCTAGGGTCACCAGAGGGTGGCAGCCAGGTCTCTATAAAGGTTTATTCTCAAAATACCGATACTTCAGAAATGCCATGACCAATTTCCTACCGTTCTGAGCTCAGAGCTCTAATAATTTCATCATCGAAAATTTATAAAGCTGCCTACTATAGTAAAAAAAATCTTTAGTTACTAAACTTAATGTGTATGTTTCAACTAAGTAATTGTAAGTAAGTGTAGTACAGTTAGACAGTAAAATCTATTCAATAGCAGATTATTCGCAATGTTCGGATCTCGTTCGTTTGTCATAATTAAAGAGTGCATGAGAAATTTGTCTATGTGATGTTAATTACAGGACCTTTACTTAGTTGTAGTTTAAAGTTGTGGCGAATCAGGATCAATTTTATATGCGGTGAAAAATATGTCAAGTTTACCATTTGGAAGCTGTTGCATTTAATGCATGTACGCGAGATCAAAACCACATAGCTCTTATAACACATAAGCTCGGATAATTAACTTTTACGATACGTTCACAATCGAGACTGTACGAGAAACACTTGTACTGCACATAAACTAGAGTGCAGTCACTCCCGTGACTAGATACTAAAACTTGCCACTCCCTTAAGCACGCATAGAATATGTCTCCGCCTAGACACAGCGTAGAGTATATCTCCAACGTCACCGCACACAGAATAATCTTCTCCTCACTGGACACTATTATGAGACCATGGCTCGATCGTCACTTTCTTTGTTGAGAGTTTCTAACCAGGAAGGAACCGGTATCCCTTCGCTGGTCGTTTGTGAAATTATAAACAAAAAAATATAGTTTATAAGACTGAAATTTCTGTCTTGCGATTAGCTTTCACACACTCACATACGTCCAGACTTGTGTTCTCATTCGCCAGCACACTCTCTCTTGACCAGCCTTCTCTATACGTACTTCAACTCAGGGGCGGATCCAGGGGGGGGGGCTAGGGGGCTGAACCCCCCACCAAACGTATCTAGGTCCACCCCTGGAATTGTAGTTTTGATACCTTTTTTATTTTTATTTTATTTTTATTTTTTATTTTTATCTCTACGAATTTGAGGCCCGAGGAGGCTATAAATACTACCTTTTTCCCTACTCAAGCCCCCCCCCCAAACCAAAATCCATTGAACGCAAGCCCTCTGAACCAAATTCACTCAAGCCAAGCCCCCTCCCAAAACCAAAGTCCGCTCAAGCCCCCCCCCCCCCCAAAAACAAAATCCTGGATCCGCCCCTGCTTCAACTCCCCAAACCACTGCTCGTTCGATTCACTTCTGCAAACATATGCTTAAGTCCCACGCCTCTTGCTCGACGTATACACCGGTGTTATTCTCTACTTCAGTGCTGTCGACTGAACTTCCTGTAGGTAAACACGGGCTACATCGACGGCTCACCATATGCCCTCTGTGTCCTTGGAGAAGCACATCTGGGTGATCCGCTCTCTCGCTATCCGCAAGGTACAGCAAAAAAATTACTTGATATAACTTTTCCTGATTGCTATTAATAATTTCAAAAATTCGAAACAAACCAGATGGACGTTTCTTTCTTTTCTTTTTGCGTCTGGATTTACGGTTCGTCAGCGTCGTACCTATTAGAAGCGGGGAAGGACTGGGCGCAAAGAACGGGAAGGAATTTGGCCATAATCTTTTGAAGGAACCATCCCACAATTCGCCTAGAGTGATTTGGGGAAACCATGGAAAATCCAAACTTGGATTGCCGGACGGGGTTGGGCCGACTCAAACTAAAGGAAAGTTTGACCTGATCATATCAAATTTAGAATCGTAAATGTGTCTTACCAAGATTTTTGCTAATAGCAGACAAATTTAGAAAATTTCGTGGCGAGAGTTAGCGTGATGTGTTTGGTGTTTGGTTTCATGTATTGCAGCCTTAAAACTAAATGACTATGTCTATTGTGACCGTATCCATTTCCACTACTACAGGAAAGAAATCGTAATCGCATATCTGAGTAACCTTAAGAAGCTAAATATCATCCAACCCGCTCGGAGAAGAAATTTCAGAGGCTGTCCTTACTGTACAAGAAAGCAATTTGTTTTGTCTTGAGATATAGAGCATTTTCCTGTTTCCAGAACTGACTGGAGATACGTCAAAAACAATATCAGTGGCCAGCAGGAAATTTTTTTATGGCATATGGAGGGCCGAATTGTCCCGCACAAAGAAGATGATGTTTATTTGAATAGAGGTACCCTCTAGCAACCTTCCATGTTAATCTCTGCTTTAACAATGAGTCCAGCAATCGGGGCAGTGCAATGTAGGCAACCTTTTTGCAGCAAATAGCTTATGATTCTTATAGTGACAAATTCGGTATAAGAATAAATAAAAAAACCAAGGTTGTTGTAGGGTAAAAGAGATTGAAACCAAAAGAAAAAGATGTTTCTCCGAAGGGTCAAGGATAACGCAGTTTCTTTGTTTCAGTTACCAGAGGAATGTACAGCAGAGATACCCAGAACATATAACACAAAAAATATTTAAGGTTGGTAAACCTGTTAACAATATAAAGTGTGTCGATTAAATCAAAGAAGAAGTGAGAGTAAAATATTCTCTGGAAACTGGTCTATTGAACTCTTTGTTTTGGCGAAGTTTTTTCTCACAGTCTGACGCTGCAGAATGTTTACTCCTTTTCCCTTACGGCTTTACCCGTCGTCAAAAGCGAGGTTATTAGACGCGAGAAAAGACTGGGGGAAAGGAATGGGAAGAAATGTGGCCATGGCATTTTGAAGGAACCATCACAGCATTCGCCAGGATTAATATCGAGAAACCATGGAAAACCTAAATCTGGACGGCCGGACGCGGATTTGAACACGCATCCTCCGGAATGTTTTGCTAGAGCATTACCATTCTCTCACTAAGCTCGTGAATATACCCTATTGTAATATAATTTACACACATCACAGAGAAAGACTTTTCCTTATATAGAAAGAGGTCTGTCAAAAACTTTACATGGAGTGAGTGTATGCTTAGCTGAGAGATCTCACTTATTTAAAAGTTGAAAACTGAAATCTCGTAGCCTTCTAGGAGAAAATGAGAAGACACTGTCAGTAATAATGGAAGAATGACGAATCTAAAAACTGTTGTGGAAAGGATAAGTGATATGACAGGAAGTTTATTGTTGTACTCAAACTGGTTCACCTCATTATTAAGGGTAAAAGTGCGCTGCAAGAGAGAAATACCGGGAAAGTGTATATGGATGACATCGAGAATGTAATAAAATATACGTAAATGAAGAAACTAGATTTTGGACAGAATTAAACCGAAGTCTTACCTAACTCTGGGCTGAGATGAGGAGAATAAGAAGAAGAAAATAGGCAAGGTAAATATGCTTCATTGCCGCAGATTTTTCTTTATTGATAAATATCATAAGGATTTCAGAATAAACTAAACCCACAGCGCTAATGCTGTAAATCAACGGAAGTCGTCAGAATCAGCAACAAATCAGAAGTATAAGAAATCTAAAGTATAGGGCCTACTTGTGCTACGCTCTATTGCCTTGGTGAGGATTAGGGCAGCATTAATCATCAAAGCTTACAAATTTTAATTTTAAACAAGAGCCTTATTGTGGGGTCTTACCCCTGAGTGGATCAGCATGCAGCTGATTCTAATTTCAACTCACGTTATCGTAACAAAACCTTAGCTTAATAAAGTTACAGTGGGACGCACAGCCTGCAACACAGTCTTCCATGCCTGAGTGGTTAATTAGCTCCCCGTGGTGCAGTGTGTGTCACTCTTGTATCGCAACAGCGTAAGCCCTCACCGTCAGAGACGACAAATCAAACATTTGTCGTAATTAAATGCGATTAAATTAGCAGAGTACCTGTGTTTCCGCGCGAGTGCCAAAGGTCGTTGTGATGCGATTAATGACGTTTGTACTTCACAGTAGGTGAGCTTAAAATTTTTGGCAGTGGCCTAAATTCGATTTTGGCTGTGTGCCGTCAGAGCTGTATGCCATCTCGCCTCTAGCTGACCCAGACGCGCCAAATCCGGTTAGGACTGTCATAACTAGTTTGCTGAATTGTTATTGGGTTTCTCGCGCGGTGGCGCCTGCGAGGTAGGCAATCCAGTGTTGCGTGTACTGTCTGTACTTCAGCACCGCTTCCTGTTTTGTTTGGCGTATCTTTATTTTAACGTCATGTGTATGTTTAGAATCCGTAATCTGTAAGCAGTTGACCATAGCCAAAATGTACCTTTTCCACAAAGAGATTCAACATTTCCTTAGTTCTATTTAGAAACAATATTAAATCTAACGTCAAGTGAATTACTACGTACATTTTTTTTGTGCCCTAAAATATTTTTGCGTTTGAGAAATAACAATTAAATGCCGGAAATATTCCAGTATTTAATGGATGTTTGGAAGAGAAATTAACATAGAGGTACTCACTGCAAAAAGTTCACAATAATACATTACCTGTATTATTTTAGAGGTGAATGCATATCTTCATAACCATACTTCAGTTTCATGGTTATCAATGGTATTCCATTTTTAACCAAGAAAAATTTCTACTTCCACCAAATTTACTGTGTAAATTGCACTCATCTAATTTTTTATTAATGTTGAAATGGTTGAAAATATATTTAATTTTGAATAATTATTGAAAATTTTGAAAAATTATAGTAAAAAACTACGATTTCATATATTTTACATTGATGGGGTTGATGACATTAGTAAAAACTGAAAATATTATACTTTGTGGGAGTTTGATCGTGTTAGAAAGAGGATATCACAAATGGTGTTTTGTAAAATTATAAGCCATATCTTATCCACTGAAAAGATTTTTCTGATATTACTAGCAACTGTTGGTTTGTCGTAGTTGTTGTGAAATATATATATAAAAAAAGTGTTATACCAAGAAGTGAGGATTAATGTTAACTTTATGCAGCATATTACTAGCATATTATTATGCACTATATTAACATCATGCAGCATTAAAATGAAAAGGTAGCTGTATCTATAGGGAGATGGATGTTAGAATTTTCCACTGATAATGATGAAGTCCCCACGGAAATAAATACGCAATTAAGTGGTACCAGAAGAAACCGGTGCCTACAATGTGTAGCCTAACGGGATAACAGAGAAGTTCTATGCATCTTCTTACCCTTTGGGATGGAAACCACTTCTAAAAACTGATGATCTAGAAACGATGTCTGGATATATCAACGGCGTGGGACAGCCAAGTGGTATCCAGAAGGATGGATACCACAGAAAATAGATTGTGAGGACTTGGTCTTCTGTAAACCTACATTGGAGGTGAAACATTATCCACATTTGATATTATTCGAATGGGAGCTAAATCAAACGGTGTTATTAAAAAGAAAATAGACAAAATAATCTACTAGTTGATCGATGAGATGTTGAAAATCTGAACCAACTGAATCATAGATCCTGACTCTGTAATCAATAAGATAAAATGAAAATGTGTGAATTGCTTCTTTTTCACCATCTTTCCCCAACATTTTGGTGTCAGCTGTTTCAATAAGTTTTACTCATCGTCAATATGGTCGAATGTGGAGTTAAGGTGGCCATACACGATCGCTCCATTTGGATGTCATCCGTATGGATGACATCCATGCGGATGACATCCAAAAACGTAGCACATACACTATCATTCCATCACTCCAGTCAGCCACGGATATTCAGACTATCGAGTACTGAATACAAATCCTGAAAATTAAATAAACGTACAAAAAAGTGCGAAATTATGAAAAATAAGCTCTGTGATATTACGAAAACTTTTAAAAATACTACAAAATGAATATAAATCAGATTTATTAAATTGAAATAGTTTAGCAGGCTGAAAATAGTGACAGGTATGTCAAATGTAGTAAAACAACATATTTAAAAACAACATATTTAAACAAGTAGGTTCATATAAAATTAATCTTATCATACTATGATCTTTTTAAAAATAAAACCGAATAGAATTATCTCCTTTTTTCCAACACAGTTTCTCTGTTGGCGTTTATGTTTTTATTTTAAATAATATTCGCAATAGATCTATTGCCACATTTATTAATATTTTGTCATTGTATTCAGGATTAGAGATCCTAGAAGTCCTTATACTTCTCAATAATCTCCAGCACAAAGTATTTTGAGACGACATTATTATTTCTTTTTTTAAATTAAAAAAAGAAAATAATCGTTCTAATTGTTACTTAATAAATTTTAAAGATGTATTATTTTAAATTCTACGTTCAAAATAATATTTAACTAGTAGCAAAACAAATATTTCTATAGCAGATTCAAAACAAAAAAGAAGTGGCACAATGTTGCATAGTCCACTCAAGGCACTGATGTTGCCTCCTCGGTGGTCAGTGACAGAATGAGAAGAGTTTGGACCGCGGTTTCGCCATACACGAGCCGACTGGAGCGATGGCTTGGTGTCGCTCCACGTGGTTTTCCCCACACACCGTCAGTTGGCTTGATGGTATGATGGACGAAACTGATGGATATTGGACTGACCGGATATACAAATAATCCCGTCACTCCATGTCATCCACATCAGTTTCTCCACACACGACGCGATAATGGAGTGACATCACTCCATTTGGACGGATGGAGCGATCGTGCATGGCCACCTTTATGGTTTTACAGCCGCACGCCCTTGCTGACGCCAAGCATTTTATACATACTGACAGGTCGAACTAAGTACTAACGAGGAAAGTGAAGAGTTTCTACCTGACTGTGAATCGTGTAACTATGTTCAACGTGGGATTACTATATTTTTTATTTGTGGAATATATAGTATATGAGGCAGATATTAGGCACCGTCCAGGAATATGCCTTGATAGCGGCGGAAAACCATCTAAAAGCCGGTATGCGAGGTCCTGTGCACGGGCCTGGTTCGTTGTACCTTCCCGATTCAGTGTGCGGTGTTTTTTTTTTACTTATTTCTTTACGCCTTGTCAACGGCTAAGTTCATTAGAGACGGGATGCGACTGGTGACAAGGAGCTGGAAGGAATTTGGCCATGGCCATTTGAAGGAAGCATCTCTGCATTCGCCTGGAGTGATTTGGGCAAACCGTGGAAAACTCGAATCTGGATGCCCGGAGGGGGATTCGACCTGCGTCCTCCCGGATGTGAGGCCAGAACGCTAACCGTTCACCCACCACGCTCGGTCAGTGAGTGGTGCCTCAGCGCATTGAGCCGCACTGGCGAGTCGAAATATGTGAATTACTAGGAACATTTTAATGATGCTGTAGTAATTTTTAAGATAAAAATACTGACTAACCCTTTCAGTGGAAGTATTTACTGCAGCTTCTCAACAGGGTTGAGCAGTTAGGAACCTGCATAGTGAAACTGTGCAACCAATTAATTGTGTAGAGTATGAATAATATTTAATATTTATATGGTTTGAAGTATTGTAGCCGAAAAAGTAAAGGGGAAATATTATATGGAATACCGATTAAAGATGTAAGTGGAGAACTATTCCATTAAATTTTAATGAAACATATTAATCAATGGAAACAAAATAGGTTTTTAAGTCACTTTAAATCATAAAATGACGATGAACTACAGGAATGTTAGCTACAAATGTTTTTTTTACAGATACCCAAGAATCAATAATTGAATTGAAAATATAAATCAATATTTAAGAAGTGATTCTGGGCTTAAGATTAATGCTTGAAGAGCGGATCAAGAAAAACAAAGGCCCGTACGTGGCGTTTGTTGATTTAGAAAAACCGTTTGATAATGTTAAGTTGGACAAGATGTTCAAAATTTTAAATAAGTCGTGTCTAAAATACGGAGATAGAAGAATACTTTATAAGAATCAAGTAGCTATAATAGAAGTAGAGAACTATTAGAGACAAGGTTGTAGTCTACCCCCATTAATATTCAACTTGTATGTAGAAGAAGCAATAAAGGAAGTGAAAGGATGTTTTTATGTGGCATAAGTGTTCAAGGAGAAAAAATCGGTATGATGAAATTTGCTGATGACTGTTAGCAGAACAGATTGAGGATATTGACAAGTTACTGAATAATGAACAAAATACTGAAGGAAGATTTTGAACTAAATATAAACAAGAGAAAGACAAAAGTGATGAAATGTAGCAGAAATTATACCAATAATAGTACATTAAATATAAAAATAGGGTAAGATGCTATATCAGAAGTTAGTGAATTTTGTTACTTAGGAAGTAAAATTACAACTGATGGCCGAAGCAGCTATGATGTTAAAAGCGGAATAGCAGTAGTAAAAAGAGCCTTCATGAAAAAGATAAATCTTTTAGTTTCAAATATTGATCTAGGATTCAGAAAGAACTTTTTAAAACTCTATGTGTGGAGCACCGCAAGCAAAGCATGGACTTTATGAAAACCAGCCAGAAGGAAAATTGAAGCATTTGAAATGTGGTGCTATAAAAGGATGCTAAAAATTAAGTTGACAGATAAAGTACGAAGTGAATGTGTTTTTGGGAATGATGAGCGAGGAACGAAGTTTGTGGAAGAGTTTTACAGAAAGCATGGTAGGTCATATTTTGAGACATGCAGGATTGATTAATTTGTTAGTGGAGGGAACAGTCGAAGGTAAGAACTGCAGAGTAAGACAGAGGTTAGAATATATGAAACAGATAATTGAGGAAGTGGGCTGTAAGGGATATATTGAGATGAAAAGGTTAGCGCAAGATAGGAAGGGATGGAGGATTGCATAAAACAAGTCAACAGACTGACAAAAAAGAAAAAAAATGCAATGCAAGCAATGCAAACCGAAAAGGACGGAAATTCGTCGGGTAAATAAATATACAGAAAGGAGAATAATCCGATAAGAAAACCATAGAAAAAAGTAATACATTAATAAGAAACGAAACGGGAGTAAATCAGGTGAAAAAACCTTGACTATCATGAAAAATTTGCACAAAAACAATGAAGCACAAAAAGAAATCGAAAATTGATGGATCAGAAAAAAAGCGCAGTATTGCTCAACATGCCGATGGAGAAGAGTATATACTGAACATTACGTAAGAAATAAATAGGAATTGAAAGAAAGTTAAAAAGAAATTTCAGAAAGAAGTATTGAACATGCATTTGACAAAATTGTAGAAGGTAATTTTAGCATTATTTTCTATGACAGTGAAAATAAGCATGAAAATCGAAGTTGATGAAAGGAAATATCTTTCAGTCTGAGAATAAAAATTAAAGGGGATATTTTGGACAATGGCAGATGGAAAAAAATTAATATTGAAGACAAAGCCTGTTTAAAACTCGTGTAAAGCACGTTAGTAGAGGTATTCAACTAAAAACTGTCGAAATCCTAGATGGAATAAGAAATTAAAGAATTATTGAAAGTAGATTCATAATGTTACTATAAAATAAAGATACTGATAAATTTTCTTAAATGTGTCACCTTTGCGCAAATTAAGAAAGCAGAAGTACTCATATAAAAAATTAATTTACTATCTCTTTACCAGGTTAGTGAAACAATAAAGGCAAAGAAAAATAATGTATGTGATGACAACAAATAGCAACTAGATATAAGAAGCTTTCTTCTTTATTAGGTGTGCTCAGTGCCAAGGCCATGGGAGGCGGCAGACAATTTTGATCAAGGTATGGAATTAATTCGTTTAATAAGTTTTCTAGGAACAATCTCGGATTTTTCCCGCCATAAAACAGGAAAAACCGAAATCAGAACGTTAATAAATCACACGTGATTTCAAACATCAAACATAAAATTAAACTGATCACCCACAAGAGTTAGCAGTATCATTTAAACACTCACTACTTTTGTAAGCTCGTATAAAAAGTTTGGAAGAAGAAGGAAAAGTTTGTTTGACTTTCACTTATAAGTATAAATAGATCAAATTCTGAAATTCTAGAAGCGTTGTTCAATAAGCTTTCTAAGAAAAGGAAACCTTTTACCCTTGCGAAAACTGCACATTATTATTTAGTTTTTTTTCGAGAATAATGCAGTAATTTGTGACAACGTTTACTAAAACTTAAGAAAGATATGATGTGCTTAAATATTAGTGTACAAACGAGGATATGATGGTATTAGTGGATAATACCCCTTCCTAAACAGAGGTTAAACAATTTGCATCTAAATTTAATCTATAGAGAAGCAGACTTGAAGATTATCCATATGCAGCGCAGGAAGTCTAGTGGAGACTTCGCTCAAGAAAACAATTGAACAAATTGCGTAAGATTACTGATAAAAGCAAAATGACAGTTTAACATGCCGAATATTGGGCAGGCATTCCAATAGCCTTAGTAAACCACATTATAGTAGTGTAATTAGAAAAGTTTACACACGTTGAGAACCATAACTTCTGATTCCAGATCAAACTTCAGTGTAACAGCAAATGTCTCAAAAAAAAAAATCTAGCTCTCTTTGAAGAAAATTCGGGAGATATCGTCGAAAGATTTGTGACGCAGGACAGGACTTTTATTAAAGCTGTAATCAATCAGATGGAATCATGCCAGTTCTTTCCCTCCAAAGAAGGCAAAAGCTGCTCCTTCCGCAAGAAAAGTGTTTTTTTTTTTTTTTTTTTTTTGGAGGGTGTTGGATAAAGGTTGAAACCGTATAGGATATATTGTACGAATGTTGTGAAGCAACCTCAAGCATCTATAAAGAAACAGATAAGAGATTGTCAATAGACGGCTTATCAATCGGACAATGGTGCCAGACACAAATATGTTCAGAATGTTACAGAAAGAAGTGTGTGGGGAGAAGGGCGGACTGTGTTGAAAAGCAGCACACCTCTTCTTTTAAATTGTCTCCATTTGCGTCAGGTCTTAAGTAATCGAAATGAGTATGTGTAATTGATCCAAAATCTTCTAGTAAAAACTTGATGTTAAGTATTACTCCAGAGAAAAAAAAAAAAAAAAAATTATGGTGGAAGAACCAACAATTTTGCATAACATTTACTAAAAATCAGGTCAAAGTAAGTTTTTTCTTAATATCGAATCCTGATATTTCCTTCGCAAGTAGCTGAGCAGTGTTATGATCCTGTGGTACTCAAGTAGGACAATCACACAATACGCGCGCAAGCTGTTGTTAATCACGTTTCGCATTGTTTGTTTGTTTGTTCGACACCGAGAGCTGAGCTGCTGAGCATTGTGCTGTCGCTGTTTAAACTTGTTTCATTAGTGTTAATTGTAAACCAGCAAGAATGTTAGACAGTCGCACCATAACAAATAACTAAATAATTGCAGCACTGACTAGTTAAAGTATTACTCATACAGTTAATTTAGCGTTTAATTCATTTGGAAGCATGTGCAGAAATCCGCAGTTACACTAACGAGGGGAGGCAGCAAATCGAAAAATTCATATTCAATTATTTTTATATGTCATAAAACGCATGGCTGGAGGCATAATGTTGCAAAGCAGTAACAAGAACTTCTTAGCCGCTGTCGAGTAAAGTGGCATTGAAATATTCCGTTGGGTTTAGATGCTTTCTACGTTCGGTAGATTTCCATGGACGCGGGCCCATCGTTGCCGGATAACGATATTTGTACAGTATTCCATAGCTGCCGCCTCAAATATATTTTTGAAATATTCTTTTTTTTTGTGGACAGCATAGTAAAGTTTCAAAGAGTCGGTTTTTTCACAACAGAAGGCATATAAAAATCTTATTATATGCACAATTGTTTAAATTGATTGCTGGGAATTACCTGTACACATATTTGAATAAATAAAAAAATGCACGTAGCGAGATTCGAACCACCGACGACGGGCTTATGAGGCAGAGAGCTTGTTCACTGCGCCACGCGCTCCTTTAAACTTCCGTCACGTAGATAGTATTTGAACACAACGGAATATTTTAATGCCGATTTTCTCGACAGTGGCGAAGAACCGCATTTTACTGCTTTGCCGCATTACAACTTTGGCCATGAACTTTTATTACACACAGAATGAATTTAATCTGAATTTTGCAGTTGACGGCCTTCCCTGGTAAGATGGACATTAACCAGGGGTTGTACGCCACTGACCTGTTTGGCTAAATAAGGTTTTACGTCACGATATACCTCTGCGATAAGCAGTACGTTGGCAGAATCCAGAAATTTATGGTGGAATTCGACTTAAAACGTCGTAATTTTAATCGCAACTACCAGAAAAATATTGCATTGAATCATCTTATAATCGGTGAAAGGCATCCTCACTAAACAGGAAGATTGAAAGGGTTTTAAGCAGAAATTTCTTGCATTGCTCAACCAATCACAGAATTTTGTCACTCAATTTCGACGCAAAAGTTCCTTTAGCAAGCACGTCTAAGCAGGATGTCATGTTGTATACTTCAGCTCCATACAATTATAACAGATATTCACTAAACATGTGGTAGCATTTGTGTTCCGTATTAGGTTGCTTTATCAGTCGTTTAAAATCAGTAGATGCAGATGCGGTCGTTTAACTAATTTCACTTACCATAATCAGTTTTAAGGAGCATTAAGACTTCAATGATAAGTAAACCTCGTTGAGACTGTAAACTGTGCATTTAATACGAGCAAAGCTGTGCTCCCGTAAAATTCACTTCCTGTGCTGCCGCCAAGATATGTCGTTCACGAAAGCGCTAACAGAAATATTCCGTGTCACACATTTAGCACACTGTATCAATGTCAAACGTAGCACAAAATTTATTCAACAAATAAGTTTAATTCTGTTCGTCACCAGTTGTGTTTTGCAGATAACACCAAGTGTTTTGAATATAGACATCGTCATGGAATTCGTGGTTGTTATGTTGAAAATACACAGACGGAAAAAAAAATCCCAACACCAAGAAAAAATTATTGTAGAGTAATGAAATTTGGACAATGCATTTGTCAAGTTAACATGTTTAATTGATTAAATTTTCAAGATCACAGGTTAATTTAAGCTCAAGAAAATGCATTTCAAATGTGAAATACTGTTAAATTAATAGCCGGTGTAACCTCCAGAATTTTGAATGCAAGCCTGCAAACGTGAATGCATTGTGTCATACAGGTTTCGAATGTCACTTTGTGGTATGGAGTTCCATGCTTGTTGTACTTGTGCTGTCAATACTGGGACGGTCAGTGCTGGCTGTGGATGATGGTGGAGTTGTCGTCCAATGATATCCCATACGTGTTCAATTGGAGACAGATCTGGTGATCTCGCAGGCCAAGGTAACATGTCGACACTCTGTAGAGCACGTTGCGAGACAACAGCGGTATGAGGGCGAGCGTTATCCTGTTGAAAAACTCCCCCTTGAATGCTGTTCATGAATGGCAGCACTACAGGTTGAATTACCAGACTGACGTACAAATTTGCAGTCAGTGTGTTTGGTATAACCACAAGAGTGCTCCTGCTGTCATAGGAAATTGCTCCCCAGACCATGACTCCAGGTGTAGGTCCAGTGTGTCTAGGCCGCAGACAGTTTGGTTGCAGGCGTTCCCCTGGCCTCCTTCTGACCAACACTCGGCCATCACTGGCACCAAGGCAGAACCTGCTTTCATCAGAAAACACAACAGATCTCCACTCCGTCCTCCAATGAGCTCTGGCTTGACACCACTGGAGTCGCAAACGGCGATGGCTTGTAGTCAGTGGAATGCACGCTACAGGGCGCCTGGCTCGGAGCTGTCCTTGAAGTAACCGATTTCCTATGACAGCAGGAGCACTCTTGTGGTTATACCAAACACACTGACTGCAAATTTGTACGTCAGTCTGGTAATTCAACCTGTAGTGCTGCCATTCATGAACAGCATTCAAGGGGGAGTTTTTCAACAGGATAACGCTCGCCCTCATACCGCTGTTGTCTCGCAACGTGCTCTACAGAGTGTCGACATGTTACCTTGGCCTGCGAGATCACCAGATCTGTCTCCAATTGAACACGTATGGGATATCATTGGACGACAACTCCACCATCATCCACAGCCAGCACTGACCGTCCCAGTATTGACAGCACAAGTACAACAAGCATGGAACTCCATACCACAAAGTGACATTCGAAACCTGTATGACACAATGCATTCACGTTTGCAGGCTTGCATTCAAAATTCTGGAGGTTACACCGGCTATTAATTTAACAGTATTTCACATTTGAAATGCATTTTCTTGAGCTTAAATTAACCTGTGATCTTGAAAATTTAATCAATTACATGTTAACTTGACAAATGCATTGTCCAAATTTCATTACTCTACAATAATTTTTTCTTGGTGTTGGGATTTTTTTTTCCGTCTGTGTAATTATGGAATTATTAAAATTGGATATACTTTATAATCAAATAAAAATATATGTTGTTTGTAGCATAATGTACACAAATAATTGATGTGATCAGAGTTTGAAGGAAGCGAAGTAGGGAAACAAAAACT
>JARYHS010014111.1:0-14001 GCA_031002005.1 Vandiemenella viatica | reverse complement strand
CTAAGTAACCTAGTGTGAGGCACAGTATCTTCATCTTACGTTAGCCTAGTCTTAACAATTGTATTTATTCTGAATTTTTTTTTTTTTTTCGATTCTGGCGGACTACGAGACTCCGGCATCTGTGTATCGGAGTCCCGTGTGTAATAATGAGTATGGGAGAACATGAAGCCTATCTGTGATAGGACCAGATTTATCTGATCCTGAGCATCTACACTACTGGAGGACTGTTGTGTTGCCATCTGTAACTATATTCTATGTGATAAGCGTATTTTTATTTTTGTAATGTCCAGTTTATGATTAAAAAAATGATGCGAAGAGACAAACCGTCTCAGCATGGATCCTCCTGAAGCTCACGAACTCTAGTGAGTGGGCAGCACACAGTCCTTGGCCTGTACAGACCACCTCCTACAGGCAGTCGTCGTTTGTGTGTGTGGTGCTTTGAGATTTCAGCCTGCAGTTCTTCGTCACAGGCATCGGCCTGCAGTTCGTCTGTAAGTGCTGTAAGTGTGTGGGGCGCTTAAGAAAATTCAGTAGTCTAACAGTTCATATTTTGGCAACTCCTTCCTTACCAAGACTCCCATGATTTTTGCTTTATTAGTGAAGCTAGGTACCTCACACTCACGAACGTATAAGCATTACACTCTCCACTACAACGGTTCATAATCCTGTCTACCTCATCGTTCCTTGCCAACCCGATTGTAGCTCTGACTCACTCAAACACTATAGTTTCTTTTCCATTCTCGATCTGTATACTGGTTCTAAAATTTTGCGGATGGTATGTTCTTTGTTAATTACATGAATGTATGACTATAGCGTAACAACGAGAATCTGGAATCTGATATGATGATCGATGTCTTATCGTGCGGTATCTTTGCATACTCCAAATCATCATCAGATACTATCATTCCACAGTGTAAATTCACGCTTGCCCACGGAGCCTGAACTTATCAAACGCTTCCTATTGCAACCTAGGTAATCACTGTGTTAGATCCATCAGTTATTGTGCCGAGTGGTCATGGGAGTGTACAGGGCATATACTGGCGATGAGGAATGGAAAGATATTGCAATAGGTATGAAAAGTAGTGCATGGAAGGGAAAAGATGACCATGACCACAAGCTGGCACTCGATTTCAGGCACAAGGGTGTGGGAAGATTCTCTTTTTTAGGTAAGGGTGTCAGGGATTGGAATGAGTTACCAAGAGAAATAATGAATAATTTACCGAAAACTTTGAAAGAATTTAAAGATAAAATTTGTAGAGGGCAAATGTAGGTGGGTGCAGGATTGGGGGAAGATGGAGGTGTAGGGAAATTGCCACCGGAGCCTGTGCTCCATTGCAATTAAATTAAATTGGACCATTTAGCTAAAAGTCAGCCAGCTCGACGATTTTGGCACATCCTGAAATCAACATCAGTTCTTACGATAAAAGAAATTTGAAAGGAGAAATGACACTCAAACACGGAAATCTATTGTAACAAATCAAATCATGGTTGTTTTTCTACGCATCTAAACAGAAAAAAGTGTATTCTGTTGTGTACTTTTGAGGAGATGGACATTGATGACTTTAATGGCGTTTTCTTCGGATGTACAATAATCAGAACATCAACAACGACTTGATAACACAGCTATTAGTCGTGGGATATTTTCCGCCATTTAACGTGTTGTTAGATGCCTCGCGGTTTAATTAAATATAATAAAATAACTAATTCACGATCCAGTTTCAAATTTTAACTTGTTTTATTGCTGGTTAGCCATCGGACTTCAAAATGCAGTTCACATATAAACACGAAACTCCAACGATTACATTCGACACTTCTTCCAAAGACAATACTACCAAAACTGTTCGTTCAACACCGTCCATGGCCGACGTAAACTGTCTCCGTAAAAACTGTCTCTGAGATTCTGCTGGTCGCTTTATATAAGTTCCATCAAAAGTTCTAGTACACTACAAAGGCTTACGACAGATATTTCTCGAACATTAACAATACTTAAACAATTGAAAACATATTAAAAACAATCAGAATTAATACATAATCATTTATAATAATTACAAAATGTTTAGGAATGAAAATTAAAGATAGGGAAACACAAAATTATCCACAGAAATCATTTTTAACTGCAGTAAATCCTCCTTTAAACATCGTGGCTCAGCTTAATACCTACAATTACAAATATTTAAGCAATTCTCTGGCATAGTTCTGTTCTTAAACATATTAAATGGTATTTACATAATTTCTTTTCCTCAAACAAAATCCACATACACTGATTTACAGCAAATTACAAGTCAATAATACAAAACCTTTCTCAAACACACTCTAGCTTGCTATAAATGCTCCATAAGACACAATTCCATTTAAAGTTTAGGTTTGAGGGCTGTTACAGTATCTTTTATTTTTAACGACTTTCTGCTTCTTAGGAAATACACTAGTCCAAGTGTATTTCATCCAGTGTTTACGGTTTCTTTGTTAAACATTATTTCCAACTAATTATAGACACCACAGGACGGGCACCCACGCCCTCGACCTGACTCCTCGGCACGTGGAGCCAGTACATTATAGTCTGTTCACTCTCAACTGACGGCCCAAGGTCGTGTTCCCCTGTCTCCCTCCACACCTCACCACTCCCTTCCACGTTCCTAGCAGTCCGATCAGACAGCTGTGTCCTAATAGAAGAGTGGATAATTTGAAAGCGGGCGCTCTTTCCCCTACGCGTTTATGGGCGAGCACAGTGGAGTGGGGATGGAGGTGAGTGACCCTCAGTCGGTTTTTATAGCTGACGCATCGTTGCCCTATGTTAACGAAGCCGGCAAGTGTCATACCTTCCCAGGACGGAAGACACTATTGTGTGTCTACTAAAATGTAGTTTCTGAGACTGCAAGAATAAAATGAATATACAAAAATTTAAGGTTCTTTTAAACATTTTTTTTCTACCTGTATATCTGTAATCACATATCTTCATCCGGAAACTATGTGGGAAAGAAGTTTTACAAAGATTAATGTCTATGGTTACGTTTGAATCATACAGCAGAAGCCCACTGCCAATAAACACAATAAAAACACTCATATCTTGTCGATAACGCATTAACGGTTCACATTGAAGAATTTTGTATTTTTAATTTTTTTTTGCGTCTGACCTTATGGCTTGTTATGGCTGTTTGAAGGAACCATCCCGTCATTCGCGTGGAGTGATTTTGGGTAACTATGGGAAACAGAAATCTGGGTGGCCGTCGGTACCATGTCTTAGGCCCGAACAATGCTACTCACTAGGCTCGGTGAGCTGTAATCGCCAATTACCCAGTAATCTGCTGTCTGTAATTGGCGGTAAAGTTTTGAACCTCGATAACAGTCTTCAATCCATGTTTCCATGTCATCAGGACTTCATCCAATCAGCTGCTACTTCAAGCCTCCCCCAGACAGAGCTTCGCGGGTGTTCTTCCTCTGCAGATAGCCTCGTTTCGGTCACGGCAGTTGCCTACTTCGTCACACTGGTCCACGCTTTCCGATCCGTTCTCGCCGAGTTTCGTCTCGTCGTATCGACTATTGTCGCCCGTCCGCTCTCCGTACGGCACAAAAACCCACCGCCGCGCCGCGCCGGCCACTTTCCCCGCGGGCGTCCGGTAAGAAACAGTCGCCCTCTCACGTAACACGCCGCAAGGTAACAACTCGGATGTTATGTGGTACGGCGCACGGCTGACATAAACTGTTACCAACTTCAGGATTGCTTCGTCCCTCACGAAATATTTCTTGACTTTTTCATGTTTTTGTGTCTTATCAGGGTCATGATCTAACCATCAACATATGTTCTTCACGTCATCAAATAACTAGTAATTTTACTACGTTAAAAAAAAAAAAAAAAAAAAAAAATTGTTTGATAGTAAAGAAATACTTATAGCGGACATATATCACGACAACGTGGACGTTTATGTAAATATAGTGTATTTTCAATTTTTTATGAATAATTTTCAAGCCAATGCAATTGAATATGTTGTTTTTATTTTCCGTACGCGTTTCACTTCATTCTCTGAAGCATCTTCAGCGGTTCTGACTGTTAATTAAATTTGTTATGTGTTACAGTTTTACACATGAAAATTATGATATATACAGATATAAGTTTTGCAAGCTTTGAAAGCTTATATCTATATCTGTATTGAAGTGTCACGCTAATTGCGACATCAAAAATAGAATTAATTTTATTTATGATAAATTGATCTAGTCATATTTAATATGGGGGATGTGAATTGTTAATCAGGGCACCATTTAAAATTACTATTTATTAGATCACATATATGGATTGTATTAATTAATTTGACGTGATTCAGAGATGTGATTTGGACAGCATGAAGTGATAGTTATACATTATTGTTCCTCAGGGTCGTTTGCTGGGCTAGTGGACTCCAGTGGTGAACGCGCTCAACACACACGTTCGTTAGTCTCACAATACCGTAAAGTTCGCTTCTGCGACGGCAGCTGTAGGCAGGTCCGTGGAGGCGCCTCTTGCTGCGGGACTGCGCGAAGTCAGTCAGCTCCACTCGAGGTCGGCGTTGTGTTCGACGCCCGGTCGACGCTGTCCGGAGTAGCCGCACCAAGTAACTTGGACGTGAAATGGTCGACGCGGTCTGGCGGCGAACCTGCTCCTTGGAGATTTGGACTGGAGAGTTCTTCCAGCGGGTCACAGACTGAAGCGCGAACTCACACTCACACATGATATCCCAACGTCCGTGCGTACAGTCACGAGGTGCACACCTCTGTGACCTCCAAGCGAGTCCCGCCACCCCTCCGCTTAGCGGTCCAGCGGATGAGGGGAAAAGAGAGGGGTAGCCGAATTCCTTGGCCGACAGCTACCTGTCTGGCACCTAGCTGCAGCCTCACAAACCCGTTCGCAAACTTACGTTACTGCAACTTCACACGACTGTAATGTGTCATTACAGTATTTATCATAATTTTCATATATAAAATTGTAACACAGAACAAATTTAATCAACAGTCAGAACCACTGAAAATGCTTCAGAGAATGAAGTGAAACGCGTACGGAAAATAAAAACAACATATTCAATTGCATTGGAGTGAAAATTATTCATAAAAAATTGATCCTACCGCAATTGAGGAAATGGAACACAATATCCAGATGATAGGTAGTATATTTTTATTATATGTGCGACTTTTTATTGATAACATCATTGGCAACAAGGTGAAAAGCGGGACATAGGAAATGCAATGACAAGGATATTGTGATCCCTGTCTCTGCGAGGATTTTCAAAGGAACTTAATCCGACCTTCACCTCTGGGACAGGTAGTTGTGTAAATGTGAAGAACGACAGAACGCTTCCGTGGTTCAGATTCCACGTTAAACGGTAGGTCCACTGTATCTTTTAGAATTGCCTGGTTAGGTTAAGCCAGCACCGACAGGGTCAGAATGCGCAGCCAATAGAAACCCTGTAATCAGGTCAATACGACCACACGGAATTATATTATTATATAGAAACAATTATGCCAACATTTGTATAAGTTAAGCCGCGTTCCCACGATCTCTTGTAACGGAGGCGGGACGGGACGGGACAAGACGAATACTCAACAACAAGCTATGGGAACAGGGCCACCTCTGCTAACGGAGATGAGACGCAGCTACCCACTCTGTCCCGGCAAACATCGTAGGCGTATGTAGAAGTGCGCTGTTGTCATCGGTTTGCAGCAGCGGTGCGCATCCCTCTATGCCAAACGACACTAGCCAACGTGGTGGGGAGGTGGCGGTGAGGTAAGCGAGGGCTAACCTGTGGCGCGCGCTCGTCCCTACACTTCGGCTAATTAGGTCCCGTCCCGTCCCACCTTCGCTACAAGATGTCGTGGGAATGCGGCTTTAGGCAGTGACCCACAAAATTAGATGAGAGTATTAATCCTCACATTTGATTTTCCTATATTTCATTTGTTCTATTTTATATAAGAAAAAAGTAATCCATAGAAGCTTGAAACTAGTGGAATTTAATTTCCTGTCTCGCTTTAACATTCAGTAGTGTAATGTAACATTGACAGTGCGTCTGGTATTTTAAAGATGTATATATTTGCGGACGATGTAGTGAGTGGTTAGATTCAGGTTGCTGTGGTCTGGACTATACCTGGAGCGGCTGGCAGGTGGCCACCCTCCTGCATTCCACACAGATAACGGACGGTAGGACAATAGGCAGGGGAGAGTGTAGAGAAACACTTGAGTGTGGGCAGTGAACGCTACCAGGTGTGAGTTGAAAGTGTTGCAAGCGCGTGGTCCAGCGCCCAGATGTTGTGTCCCGCGCTCCAAGACGTTTTGAAAAGGATGCGTTGTAAGTGACGCAACGGGACGCTGCCGGCGGGACTGACTGCTGCAACATGATGTGTCGCAACCGCCCGCAACCAAGCCACCACCACTCCTCGTCACGGTAAAAGAATGAACTTACCACAGTTTGAATCTGTCACCCAGTAACGGCCCATGAGATAAGAGGACTCAAAGACTATTACAAAAGCCACAATCACTTGGAAACAAGTTTTGAACGTTTTGTTCTAAGTCAATTATGTATGCCTTCTCTATTTTCATTTAATGTTAATATAGTCATTTTTCAATGATTTATGTTATCAGGATAATAGCCACAAATCAGTCAATATAAAGTAAATTCATTATGATTCTGTTTCGGTGGTAATTTGAAGTCAATATATTGTTCTTGCTAAAATTATATTCAAATTTAGTTTTGTGAAATGTTTTCACTGGCGCCCAATTAAAAATCTCTGTTTAATTATAAAAGCATTATTGAAAGATATAAAGTTTCATTTGACATGAAGTGGCACGCTTCAGTAGAGAAAGAAATAACTAGGAATTATTTTTCGCTTCAGTGTTATGTTAATGTGAAGTGCTTGTGGATAAGGCTCACAACCAGATTTAACGTGTGGGTCTGCTACTTCGCTAACAGACCCGAAGTCTCTTTGTCAGGAAGAGGAAGTGTGAATCGATTCCACGGGAAAACCGCCTGTGGACACGCCAGGCCTCATTTGTGGCTGACCACACTATCTCGCGGACACGCCGAATTACCTTGCTGGCTGACGCAGCCCGCCACAACTCAGGTGTGAGAGCCAAAAGGGATGGGAAAACCACACGCTAGGCTTCTGCTCACATGGTCGCTGTGCAGGAATGAAGACGTGAAAACGTCTATCGTTAAATATAACGATAGCTGGTCGAATTATCTTCTGTCATATTTGTATCGCTGATATCTACGAGACTAATAATGCGTTAGTAGCGGTTGAGCCCGCATGTCTGTACGAGTTCGTCGTGCAGCATTTGCTTTGCTTGTGACGTCATCGGACTAGTGTGAGTGAATCTTGGCGATTGTTTTGAATTGTGTAGTGTAAAGATATACATTAGTGTAGCGTGGAAACGCGTTCAGCTAGGACGCTGATTCAACTGCCATTGCAATGAGCTCGCGAAGCACTACAAGGAGCTTAAGTTAGACAATAAAAATATTCCTTGAAATATAAGTCATCATCATCATCACATCATTCACCAGCTCTAGTCTCCCGGGTGCTGTTCACGAGCACTCTCCACTTCTTCCAGTCCGTGAATAATCGATGTTCATGAACGATCTTCCAATCAAGCCCTAAGTATTCTATATCCTTATTGATTTTGTCAGTTAATTTCTGTTTTGGGCCTTCCGACATGTCTTTTGCCTTGGATGTTCATATTAAAGTAGGACATTGCTCTTCTTTCTTCCTCCATCCCTTGAACATGTCATTACCAACTCAGGCGAGAACGCTGTAAGGATTTTGCCACACTGATGTTTATACCGGCCTCTGCACGATTCATTTAATTTCTTATCGATGTAAGTAAAGATCGATGTTAAATTGAAAATTACAACAACAAAAAAATGAAGATTTGTCTCACACAAGTCGTAAATATTCTTGGAATTATATAAAACAAATTAGAAGAAATCTCTAGTCAGTAGTAACCCAAGAAACCTATAAAGTCCAGGGCCGAGCAAATGCGAGAGCAACGATAGCGTCGAAAAGAAAATCAAACGGTGACGTCACAGGCAAAACCAGTGCTGCATGACGAACTCGTACAGACATGCTCTACCTGCTGGACTTATGCTGCACACTCCAACTTAAGAATCATCTGAATTTTTAATTTAAATCCTTTCTATTATTATTATAATTATAACTGTGATCGATCTCAGGCCCTAGTGGCAATTTCTCTGCATACCTACTTATGATTCATACTTTAAAATCTTTTAGTCTCAGGTATAACATTCGTTACTGCCTTACTTCTTATATAAATGCCTTAAGCTTGAAATAAAATGATAATTTATTACCGTGGTAGTTTTTACCTTCCACATGCTATTTCTAAACCACTCCTCTCTATTTATCAGTGCCTAATCATCAGTATATGTCCGCAATTCTCTTGACCTTCTATTCTGTAATTACTTCCAACCAACACTTTATTTTTAATTTAATTGCAATTGCAATGGAGCACACGCTCCGGTGACAATTTCTCTACACACCCAACTTCCCCCTTTCCTGCACCCACCTACATTTGCCCTCTACAAATTTTAACTTTAAATTGTTTTAACGTTTTCGATAAATTATTCATCATTTCCCTTGGTAACTTATTCCAATTCGTGATACCCTTAACTAAAAAAGAGAATCTTCCCACACCCTTGTGGCTGAAATCGAGTGCCAGCTTGTGGTCATGGTCATCTTTTCCCTTCCATGCACTACTTTTCATACCTATTGCAATATCTTTCCATGCCTCATCGCCAGTATATGCCCTGTACACTCCCATGATCCTCCTCATCCTCCTCCTGTCTTGCAATGAATCCCATTCCAGCTCCTTTATCATATCCGTCACTGATTGCATTCTGCGATAATTTCCAGAAACAAATCTAGCAGCCCTTCTTTGCACCCTCTCCAACTACTGTATTTGATACGTAAAATTAGGGTCCCATACTACACTACCATATTCGAGCAATGGTCGGACCAAAATGTTTTTATCGCGACGTTCTTACGAAAAATCTACTGCGCGGATCCTAGCTACACCTTTCTTATGTTTTTCTGGTGTGATTGCGATGATCGACTTACTGACCTAGTAGCAATATCGTTGATAACTTTATCTGCTGTGCCTGACCATACAGAAAAAAAATATTTTTTTTATAGAGAAAAATGTGACTGATTTTTTTGTTTATATCTTTACGCTTCATCGAAGTTGGGAAAGGACTGGGGGCAAAGTGCGGGAAGGAATTCGGCCATGGCCTTTTGACGGAATGATCCCGGCGATCGCCTGGAGTGATTTCGGGAAACCATGGAAAACTGGATGGTCGGATGGTGGTTCGAACCAGCGTCCTCTCGAAAGAGATACCAGAGCGTTAACGATCGCCCTCCACGCTCGCCTTGATTGAAACTGTATATTTAATTCAAGAATTGCAATAGAAATTCGGTGAATACAAAAAAATTGAATTCTTGCACCACGCTGCATTTCAATTCTATTCGGACATACGTGATGATAGACGCCATCACTGAGAACATATTTTTGTTTTGTTTCATTCCAGTACTGTAATGGTCCCCAGTTTCTTCCCCAATATTTCCTAAACTAACCACGTTGGAGAGCGGATAACACTCGTGCTTGTCATTCAGTACTGAGCCGTAGGTTCAATCACCGATTCGGCCATTTCGGTTTTTCATTGCCTGACAAAATAAATCCATGTGAATGCGCGTATAGTATACCCTGGCCTATTTATTTTCCGTTCCTTACCTCAAATCCTCACTTGACTATGATGACCTAGTTGTTAGCATATATATTATTTCTATAAGGTGTTTTTTTTTTGTCACAAGCCATTATCTTCCATCGCACCCAACCGAAAACGATAAATGAGTTATCATTTTAAAGATTAAGGTATACGCTTTGGTCACATCATATTTTAAGAAAGAAATTTTTCCAACTTCGACCCTTAAAGGGCAAAAATGCCAATGTTTCAAATATGCTGTTTTTTGTACCTCGAACCATTTATTCTCGAAGTATTCCTAACCGAAATCGATAAATGAAGTATGATTTTAAGGATTAAGGTCACTGTTTGGTATTAAGAAAGGAATTTTTCGGAATTCGACCCTTAAAGGGCAAAAGTGTCAATATTTTTGCAACGCGTTCTTGTGTCACGAACCATTTATCTCCCTTGATATCTAACCGATATAGGTAAACGAGGTATTATTTTAAAGAGTAAGAAATCTGCTGTGGTCACAAAATATTTAAGAAAAGAATTTTTCGATTTTGATCCTTAACGGTCAAAAGTATTATTATTTCCATAAAGCATTTTTTTTTGTCACGAGCTATTTATATCCCCTGAAATCTAACCGGAATAGAATATGAGGTATTATTTTAGAGATTATGGTCTCCGCGTTGGTCACATCATATTTTAAGAAAGGGATTTTTCGGAATTTGACCCTTAAAGGTAAAAAGTATCATTATTTCCATAACACATATTTTTTTATCACGAGCTAGTTATCTCTCTTGATGTCTAACAGAAATAGAGAAATGAAGTATTATTTTAAATAAGGTCTCTTTTTTGGTCACATCATGTCTTAAGAAAGGAATTTGATCCTTAAAGGAGAAAATTATTATTATTTCCATAACGTGTTTTTTTTACGAGCCATTTATCTCCCTTGATACTTAACCGAAATCGATAAATGAGTTATCATTTAAAAGATTAAGGTATCCACTCGAGCAACATCATGAATTAAGAACGAAATTTTTAGGAATTTGGGCGTTGAAGGACAAATGTAATAACTGTGGAAGTCGCGCGTGTAAGACATCTCAGAATCAAGCCGCTAGATAACAGCAGCACAAGAGATATTAATAAACTGCTTCACTGGCGTCGACTTTTGTTACGCGCCTATTACACAAACAAATAAACAATTGATACAAATGAGGCGGTTCTTCTTTCGTCCTATAACAAATCACCAACCTTAGTATTCATCATATTCTTAACGGGTCATCTAGTTTTTTTTTAATTACTTTTTTTTTAATTCAATGGGTTTATGAAAACCTTATAACATTACAACGTTTCTATATTACAAGAATAAAGTTTCATAATACACTCTACGTTACAGAAACATTAATATCAGTACTCTGGTCAAATGAAGGGGCTATATGCGTCATCAAGATTGGTTACGGAGAAGAAGTCCATCCAGATATGCTTCGAAGTGGCGTTTGTACCTCGTTGATTTTTTTTAAATTCCAAAGTGTTATTTTAAGTGTGGATAAATAATCATCTAGATCCTTAGGTTTTTTTATTAGAATATTGTACACTGCTTGTTCTAATACCCAGACCAGTGAGTTATTTTTTTCTGGTGGCATGGTCTTGATGTCTGGTCGTATTAGAATCTCGCATGTAACCTCAGATAGAGAAGTTCCTAATAGAGTTGCCGTTGCATGCTTCGTCCAATTCCAGATATGTGCAGCCTTTCCACTACTAGGAATAAATATAATATTCACATGGATTACAAATCACTGTCAATTGTTCAGAAAGGGCTAACAGTTACTGGAGCTTCCTTATTCAATGTATTACCAACAGAAATTAAATGTTATCTACAAAAACCCAACTACTTTAAGTCCAAACTGAAAGAGTTTCTACTTCAGAACCCATTTTACTCTGTAAAAGAATTTTCTTCTTGGAATTTGGTAACTAAGAATGACTGATAAAATAGTATATATGGTGTATGGAAGGGGAAGGTGACAAAATTATCCACAATTACTAAAATGATATATGGTTTTTCTTTCTGTTGAAACTTGACAAATGAACTAATTACACTGTTTACAAAATTTCACTTATATATAGTAACTAACATGGGATAGCATGCACTCAAAAACTGCTGTGAAAAATTATCATATTAACAGGTTTTTAAGTAATTGACTGCTTATGAGTTGTTGGTAATATAATTGATATTGCTAATAGGTGTGTGTACTGTTCCACATAAATAGCAACTAACATAATATAATATGTAGTCACAAATTACAGTGAAACCTTACATGGTAACTGGTTGGTAAGAAAATAACTGGTTATTAGATGCTGGTAACAAGTGTATACACTGTTCCACATAATAAGTATTAATTAACTCGGGATTGTATTTGTAGATTACAGGAGATACTGGTTATACTAATGGGTTGTTGCTAACTTGTTGTCAATATATAATAATATTATCAATTATATAGTAATATTG
This sequence comes from Vandiemenella viatica, assembly GCA_031002005.1. Taxonomy (NCBI): domain Eukaryota; kingdom Metazoa; phylum Arthropoda; class Insecta; order Orthoptera; family Morabidae; genus Vandiemenella; species Vandiemenella viatica. The sequence goes on along the minus strand of JARYHS010014111.1, from coordinate 1,782 downwards.
ACATTACTAATAAGTGTATGTACTGTTCCACATCCCCGAGATTATTCTCACATGGGATCAAAGTGAACATATCTATCTATCTATCTATCTAAGTAAAACGATGAATTAGTGTGTCAGTATGCCCACATGTATCATATCTATCTGTAGATTTCATATGGATTCGAAATAATCTCACATTTGTAGGTACAGTGTTATTGACAACTTTGTACCACGCGGCTTGAATTTCGGATGATAGAACTTTAAGAAATATATTAGACCATACGTTTCGCCAATTTGTGTCTGCGAATTTTGATTCTACAATATTTTTGTGTCCTTCAGATGTCAAAGTTTTGTATAGATCTTTGGTTGTTACAGGTGGTTTATCCTTTCGGGCTGCTGTAATATAACTTAGTTCTTGATAATAGAATCTTAGATATTCGAAGGTCTTGTCAATAAGAGCTATATTTACAGGCGGATCTATGCTGGGTGGTTTATAATAATTGATAATTTGTGACGTTATGGTGTTTTTATTTCTCTGGACGTTATTCATAGCTCGTAAGAAAATAGCCTTTGCTTTGCAGCTAGCGTCCATTAGACCCAAACCACCTCTTGTTGTTGGTAGTGTCAGTGTTTAAAAATTGACTTTAAATAATTCGCCCTGACATAAGAACCAAGATATGGCACGTTGAACATTCTGAATTATTTCTCTGGGAGGCGGAAGCACTCTAGTAAACGCTTAAAAGCATTGTATAAACACCTAAAAAATTAGAAACAAGATCATATCCCACACAACGCAACTAAAAAACTACAAATGCTAATAGGTGTACCAGCACATAAGCATCTCAAAACACCAGTGACAGTCTCCCCCGCGGGTAATAAGACAGCTCTCAACAAGAGAAAAAGTTAGAAAATATTCCTACTTCTACACCCATCTTACAGAAAATTTTTATTTTCCAGCGCAGCAATCAATGTTTCCGTCCACCATTTCAGTTTAACTCGCAGAAGGGCCGATGTAGAGGACATTTTTCACAGCACTCAATAACTCGTTGACATAACTTGAGCGCCCATTCCAAAGTCAGTGGAGCTCACGACTAAACCGACTCTAAAAACGCGAAATATCTGCTCTTGGCAGCGACAATATTGCGGCTTAAAAACGGTTTGTGTTTACTACCAAATAAAAATGTCGATGCCATATTCAGGTTTAGTTCAGGTCTCGCTCCTAACTATTCGACACGGGTCGTCGGTTTTACACGTGGATAGTATGTAAAATCACATGTTTTGAGAGCTTTAGCAATTCGAGGACGAATTCGTTCTACTGTTCGCGCAGAAAATATTCTGATAAATGCACAGCCATTTAAAGTTATAGTCTTATTTTCCTATTCGTGTCAGTAATTCTTAATAATAACGAATGGAAACATTGTAACGGTAGTCTGAAACATCAAACTATATAAAACCGTAATGCATAACAGTAGATAAACAAAAGGTTGTACTTACGCATGTAATTATTGTTTGTTTGATCTTTGTCCAAATAATGGACGTTTTAATACAATTTTAATGGCTTCGAAAGCGTTTCCACATAGTACATAGCTTTCTCAAATATGGAATTGTATTAAGATTTCAGTATTTATATCCATCTGCATTCTTTCTGTCAGTTGGGTGCAACAGAATCTAAGTCTATACCGAGCATAATGGATGAGTGTATTAGGAAGGACTTGGGTTCGAAGCTACTTCCTGCCAAACAGGTTACGTTTTTTCCATGCTTTCTCTAAATAACTTCAGGCGATTTCAGAGATAGTTCCTTCA